>JABXWE010011143.1:0-59003 GCA_014611495.1 Limonius californicus | reverse complement strand
CAACAAATAATTTCACAGTACAAAAAAGTCATTACATAATTTAGCAATAATAATTACCTAATAATTGTTATTGTATCAAGTGAATAGTTGGGTAGTTACCGAAAAAATGCCTTTCACGCATTTGGAGAAATGCGATATGTTGGAATCCTACATGTGCTGTAAAAAAATGCTGATAGGGCGTTACAGGATTATGAAGAAAAATTTCCTGATCGTCAACTACCGGATAGAAGATATTTTTTAATCCTTTATAGAAAATTAAGGAACAACGAAAGCGTCTTTAAAAAGACAAGGGCAAAGAAAGTATTTGTTTTAAGTGAAAACGTAGAAGTTGATATCTTAGCCTATTTTGAAGTAAATAAAAATAACTCTGTAAGGGATTTTGCCAAAGAAACTGATATTAATATTACTACAGTCTGGAGAGTATTGAAAAAACACAATTTCGTTCCATACAAGTATCGACCTGTCCAAACTTTAATGCCTGGGGATGCACATCGGAGAATAACTTTTTGCCGCTGGTTATGTGCTGCATACGAAACTAATGAACACATTTTAACGAAAATACTGTGGAGTGATGAAAGCAACTTTTCCAACCGGGGTATGTTTAATCCCAAAAACATGCATTATTGGTCACGAGAAAATTTATTCCGAAATGATCCCAGAAATCCACAAATGAGAATAAGTATAAATGTTTGGTGTGGTTTATTAGGAAGTAGAATAGTTGGACCAGTGTTTTATGAAGGTACATTGACGGGAAGAAGATACATCGAATTGATAATAACTGGCGTAATTGAGGAATTTCTAGATGACCTTAATTTGGAAGATAGGATGTCAATTTATTTCCAACAAGATGGAGCACCTCCTCATCAGTTCCATCAAGTGAGAACCTTACTCAGTAGGATGTTTCAGGATAGATGGATATCCACAAATGGCCCTGTTCCTTGGCCTCCAAGATCACCCGATATGACTCCGTTAGATTTTTACTTTTGTGGTTATCTTAAAGATGAAATTTATAAATGTAAATTTGCCAATGTAGAAGAACTTCAAAATAAAATAACACAGGTGACAAGGTCGATTGACGGTAGGACCATTTTAAAAGCAACCAGGCGTGTGTTAAAATGTGCTCAAAAATGCATTGAACAAAATGGAGATGTATTTGAGCATTTATTGTAAAATATCGTTTTGTTTTAATTATTTTTCAGACAAGTGTTATTTTTTCATCTAAAATTAAATCTTTTAAGTTTAATACTTCTATGATTTTTATTTTACCCTACGTACATTAAATTGCCATTGTCGCAGACTACTTCGCGAATTTTAAAATGTTGAATAATTCATTTATTTATTATTTTAGGATCATAGTGCATAGAGACTTTTTCGTTTAAAAACAAATTTGCAATCCATCTATCAAAAAATATACAGGGTGTTCCATTAAAAAAATATACATTTTTAAAAATAACTCGAAAATGCGATGTTCATTTATTTTTCTGTTTTCACCATTTTATACAGCGGAAAAAATACTACTAGTTTGCTAATTTAGTCGGCATCGTCAATTCAATAATAACGAAGTTAGCAATAGTGCAGACTTAATTTAAAACAGGGTGTATATAAAGATGTTTAACCAATCAATATATGTCATCTATAGAGGTTTGTAATTGTAATGCTTTAGAAACAGAAAATCACAATTTGTTAATATACTTACACAACTATTCAAACAGCTCTTGGGGTTATTTATGAAAACTGTCGATATAAAAATGACGACTGTTAAGTTTTTAGTCAAAGAAAAATGTTCAGCTTTAGAAATTTGTGTTCCCGTAAAAAAGTGTAATATAACAATATAAATACTGAGTTTTTACTAAACATTTAAACTTCTGTGTGAATGTTGTGATATTTCCTACACTGCCCCCATTAAGTATTTCGACAAGCTTATATAAAAATAGATCTTAATAAATAATATAAATCAACTGGTTCTTCCGTTTTGAGTGCTTTGTCTCTTACGAGACGCAGCAATTCTCCTATGCCTGTGTTTTGCTTATTTTTTTTAAGTAGCACAGACATATAGAGGACCTACAGCTTAACGTGTACTCCAAGCACGGGAAGTGTAAACACTTCTAATCCAGAGAAGGTTTACTAGGCAAAATACCGAAGGGGAACGACCTTAAAAATCCGATGTTCCGGTACTGAGAATTCAACCCAAGACCTTCAGCGTAGACGCCTAATGTACTGACCTCTAACCCACATCCGCCTCTAACCAAATGGTTAAATAACAATAATTACATTATAAATAGATTACTATTTACTATTTATTTAATAATGGTTGTAAATTTCACTATATTTAATTTCAGATTCAGATATGTCGCCACTCAAATTTAAATGCCGTTTCCATATTTTCGGCATTCTTAAAATCAACTTGAACAGATTTTCGAGTTCAACTTGCTTTCAAAATCTTTTACACTTTTGAAACAACTGCCGAATAATATTTTCTGACTGATTTATACAACTCATCCCAAAGTTATCCATCTGGATTTAAATCGTAAGGCTGATGCGGCGACTTGATATACAAAGCGGTCGTAAAATGTATCTCCCTTCCCCCTATTATCTTTTGAACGACTAGATATTTCTTCATAAAATTTTGTGTGCTTTAATGGGAGGCTAAATACTACTTTTTAGCAGTGGCGGCTTGTACTAAAGGGCACAAGGGCACGTGCCCACCCAACCACCAAGATAAACACAGAAAGAAATTCAGATGTAATTCAGTGCATTATTTTAATTTCATTATTTTAACGATGGTATCAAATTTTCCTTCCGCACCAAAGGCGCGGCTAACACGCTCAAAACTATGTTCCGGGGAACGCTCTGATTTGTACCTATTTAGAGGATGATTCGTTTGCCTATCGGTTATCTTCGCTATACGCGATATACCAGGCGAATGGGGCACCGAGCACATTGTTCCCGTTTGCAGTCAACGTTTGAATTTGCACTTTGGAGCGCTGTTTTCGCGCAATCGCGCGTTTGAATTCAAAGAAGAAAGTGACGTTTTTTCAATGATGGAAGTTAATTGTGTGCAAAAAGATCGACTGAACGCATTGGCGGTCCTATCAATAGAAAAGAAGTTCGTCCAATCTATCCCGGATTTTGACAACAAAGTCATAGACGTCTTTTCCAGCATGAAAAATAGGGTAATGGATTTTATGTACAAAAAATAGGTAAGTTTTTTCTTGTGCCCACCCTCTTTCTTAACTCACGAACCGCCACTGCTATTTAGTACATATTTAAATTTTATAACTTTCAAAATGGCGACTAGGCGCCAAAGAAGATTTACTAAGCAGAATACCTCGCTGGTTTGCCATTGCCTTAAAAATCCGACGTTCCGGTACTGGGAATTGAACCCAAGACCTTCAGCGTACAAGTCTAACACGGTAGCCTCTAGCACACGGCCGCCTCTTCTTTATTAAATTTATTAAATTCCATGTCAATTGACGATTGAAATATTCAGCCAAACAAGGAACTGTGGGTAAAGTAAGAAAATGCTTATACAAACATTGTCTCTTGGTAGGCAGAGCCAGTGATAAACCTTTTCACGCTGGGGGCAAGTTTTCCTAATATGCGTCTATCAAATTATATATCAGTTAATAATATTGTACTGTAGCACCATTTATAATAATAAATAATTTACAAATTAGACTTTTATTTCTAAGCCACAGTTTTGTTCAGATCTTCATGTTTCATATAAAAACAAATAGAAGAACAAAATGTACGTGTAGTGTATTAAATATTTTATTAAAATAGCGAAGAAGTTACACAATTTATTAAGACACAAGGAGAAGATTTCATGTAGAAGCTGGTTTTAGAATATTTAACCACTTTAGTGGTTACTTATGCCGTTTTGTGCATATACTTAAAAGTGTCATTGCAGCTGGAAATAAATACCACTTAAACATTTGGGTAGTAGTGATAAAAATACAATTAGTTGTAATTTCAGAGAAACATTAAATTCTTAGAGCTATAATCATAAAGTGGGAACATTTTGGATTATACAAATACAAAATAAAAACACTAATTAATGACATAATAAAAGTTCAAACTGCCGTCCACCTTGCTGTTCACATAAGTTAATCCGCCGCAGGAGGGAATTTTTAACAGGAGTGATTCAATAATTCTTTCACGCAAATCTTCCTGTGTTCCTACGGGAGTTTCCTAGACGTCGTTTTTTACTTTACCCCACAAAAAGAAATCTAACGGAGTCAAGTCCGGACTACATGGAGGCCAAGGATGAATTGCACCTCTTGCAATTAATCTGTTATGGAAAGTTTGATCTTGGTATAAATCTATGGAAGTGGGCAGGTGCTTTGTCATTTTTAAAACTGTATACGCTGTCTAACATAAAGAGGAATATCTTGTAAAAGTTGAGGCAAATCATGTTTTAGCAAACGTAAATACATTTAAACTACCCGCAAAGAAGTGGGGACCAACGAGAAAGTTGTCAACGATATCACACCACACATTTGTAGTAAAAATTCTTTGAAAGTGTGCTTGCCGAATCCAATGTGGGTACTCTTGTCAATATAAATGGCAATTGTGTTTATTTACACAACCATTGTTACTAAACGTCGCTCCGTCGGAAAATAGAGTATTTCCTAAAAATAATGGATCAGCAATAACTTCGTTTCTTAAAAGTTGGAAGAAATTTACTCGACGTGGGTAATCATCCTCAGTAAGGTGTTGCACTAATGTCACGTGGCAAGGACGAAACCGATTTGTTTTTAAATGATAAATACTGAACTTTGATTAAAGTCTACAGTTCTAACAACTGCTCGTTGGCTTATGTGGAGATTACTAGTTACTCGATGACTGCCGCTTCAGCTTCTACAGTTGTGACATGTCGTTGTCTCACCTTCGGCTTGGAAGACTGTCCATATTGCCCAAATTACTTTCCAAACGCATAAAGGCATTATGTGGTGGAAGGAGTCTATCCGGGTATCTTTGTCCATAATGTCGTACTGTTAATTCCGCGCCCCTCTGTATTCTCCCAAAATTAACATCATATTCGTTTGCTCGCTATTCGAATGCATACACAAACTGATTGTTATTACCACAAAAATCTATATAAATCAACAATTTTGTACAGAACTTTGTTAGGTTTTGACAAAACAGTAGCTGACATTCGACCGTCCAAAGGACCTTAATAAAAAAAAATTTTGTATAGTCACTATAACGTACGATTTCTTACGCCTGGTTGATTGGCATTTAAATTATAGCATTTTGGATTGCATATTTAAGCCTTTGACTAATTCAGATTTGGCCTTGTGGAAGTTTCGTGTCATCTACTCGTGTGTTTCCGGTTCAGGAAATGGCGAATTTTGGGTTTTCCGTTTGAAATATAACTGTACGAGTTCTCAAAGAAGGTGCACGTGTTTTGAGTTAATTTTAGAAGTCGTTTTAAGACTTGGGAAGTTTTCCGATTTGAATTTTCAAGACACATTTGGGAAGTTCTTAGGCATCGATAGAGTGATGTGAGTTCCCGGGGAGTTGATCCCAATCTGAGTGTAATTCTTTGAGAGAGTTTTTTGCCAGTTAACATCTTTTGGTAAGCATAGAAAATCCAATTTCTCTTGTTTCACTTCTAAGACTATTGAAATTATTTAGGCGAATTGGCTGGGGTTAGAATTGACAGAAATTACCAGTCATTTGTGAAAAATCAAAGAGATCCTGTGGGTTCGAGACAAGCGGAATTATCTGCCGTGCAGCGAGCGCGTACGACAGGTGTGGATCGAGATAACGAGATCGCAGGTGTGTCATTCCTTTCATATTCAATTTTCACATATAATTTCGAGGATACGAGGGATTCCAGAAAAATTATAGTTTAATAGTAAGAAATCGCAGTAAAACTAAAATTATATACTTAATTAGTGGGTGTTTAAATTCAATTGATTTTGTATTTTGTAAATATTGGTGATAATTTTTTTGAAATACTGATAATAATTGTTAAATGGTCAACAGTATAATTAATTTTCTTTTATTGATTAAAATTCAATTAGCAAGGGGGAATAGTGAGGAAGTTTTAAATCTCGATTAAGAGTGCGCCGATACTAATACCATTATATCGGTTTTCTACATCTGGATATTTGATTCGCGAGGCCTCGAGAAACTTAAAAATACTTAGCGGGTTTGGTCGCGAATATTATTATGGTTGGAAGCGGGATAAATGCTTCGTAGTCTAGTAATCATTTCGCATTATTGCGTTCCCGATATATTAAAGAATTTTGTTTTATTAAATTGTTTAACGGAAGGTACTGTTAGCCATGGTTGGTTAAATACTGTTATATCTATAATAATATCTTTATTACCGATTATTACCGAAGCAAGGTAGGTCAGAACTCCAGGAAAGTTCCTGTTTACCTCGTGTTATTTTCAAGGACGAAGGATATTTTAAAAAGGTGGCGCCTAGGTTTATCAAACCTCCCCTTCTTCGACTGTAGCTGGTCGACCCTTGTCCTTGATACCTGGACCTTGCATCGTAAATGGTAGTTTCGGTTGTATTGCTTCTATTTTGTATAACAGAATTGTCGCCGTCGATTCGACTAGGCGTTACATCACAAAGGAAAGTTAACTATGCTTGTCATGCATGTGAGAGGTGTATCCTACCTACATGTTACTAGATAAAACGATCACACTGTATAATTGCGAGAGGGAGATTAAATTTAAAAGATATAGAATAACTTTTCATTAGTGAAAATACATACTGGCAGACATTAATTAGAGTGCAACCCTTTACAACATGGCAGACTATGTATTATTTATTATACAGTATCGTGCGAGGTGACTAAAAGGAAAGCTCAATTATTTAAAAAACTAAAATGTGATATTTAAGAAAATTATATTATTATTATTATTTTTAAATTGTTGAATGAAACTCTATTATCTTTGAAATTACATAATTAAGCAATCTGGAAAGTAATAATTATATCCTGTAACAAGGTTCTATCTAATTCTTTAATATGTAAGTACAATTAGGACAACTGTGTGTTGCATAACCTTCAGGGGATTTCAAGCGTTTCTACTTTTCCATTTAAAATGCTGCGATGTGAATTTAGATTTAAAGAATTCTGGAAGATACTTTTAAAACCATCTTTCTTTCTGGTTTAATTCAATTACATTCCTGATATTATACAAAATCGCTGAGTATTGTATGTATTAACTTATTTAATGAAAATATGTTGCCTTTGACTTAATCTGCTATTTTTTATTGAAGTTTTACTAGTTTGCCATTTTTGTCGTTAACAAGGCATGTACTTTGCTTGGGTGAAGCATGAAATTTCGCATAGTAGTTATAATCCGTAATAAAAGTTCAATTGAAATGTATATTATAGCAGCTTTTATTAGTGCGATAACAGGTTTCAATTTTGGTCAACTAATAATTTGAATATGTATTACATACATATTTAGCAAATTTGCTTTTACTCATGTAGATAAAATTGTTGAAATTAACATTTTTAATTGATTTTGTTATCTCAGCTAACAATCAGGCTTGAACTAACCGCTAAAAAAGAAATTCTTGACCTTTCCTCTATTAATTTCATGGTTGAGAAATCCTTTCACTAGGTATTTTAGCGTTGTTGTTTCCGACTCCAATCAAAGGAAAAGATCGCGAATCTCAGGTGATCTCACGAGAATGATGTTTTAGTCACGAATACTATTAGAAAGAGCCGTACATCTTGCACAGGAAATAGCAAGTTACGTGATTACATATTACATATAAAAACAACAAGCTAGCTTAAAGTTACATAGCTGTTATCAAAATTAGGTTATCCTAGAAATTATTGATCTTGGTTTTAATATAAAAGATTTGACGTACAAGCAAGGGTTATCTAGTTTGTAAACATGAGTCAGTTTATATACTGCTCTTAATATATATGCGAATATTGCTATGCAGATTTACATATCGTTAAGAACTTAATTTATATAGAAGTCGGCAAAAGTTATTGCAGTGTACTTTAAAAAATTTAGAAATTGCGGAAGCGTGCTTTAACTATTCTATATCGATTACATTAATCTCAAAGTCGTGCTGCAGTTTATATTTACATAACTGCTTTAATAATGCTCGCATTTATATGGTAATAATTTTTCGCCGCCAAGTTATGTAAAATGCTTTCTATAGTTTTAACGTTAGAAAACCTTATCTGTTAATAATTAATTTTTTATCTTATCTCAACCTACTTATCACCCTAAATGGACAACTCAGTACGGGATATTTTTGAATTTGAGTTTCAATTAGTCTGATTAGGCAGGTGTATCGGAGTTCGAATCCGTAATACGAAAATAATCACGACTAGATAATGGTTTTCTTTTTTTTTGTAACAAAACTACGAGGTCTTGAAAATGTAAAGTTATCAAGTTTTAACCTTCATTGTGGTATACAAAGTAGATCACGAGGTATTGTAGTTACATACTTTCACTACTCAGAAAGAGAAATAGAACTCACTTATAGTGGCGGAAATAGGGCGACGAGAAACATAGTCTGTTTCATAACCCGAGGCTATAACCACTTTATTTGTTATCTTACCTTTAATAAACTTTATATGCATGTTATTAAATTAAAGTCTTTCCTTATTTCCTTCTTTGAGTACTTGGTCTCTTACGAGACGTGGAAATCTTCCCTCCTATGCCTGTCTTGGGCGTTTTTTAGTATCACATAGATATAGAGAACCTACAGCTTAACGTGGGCTCCGGGCCACGAGAAGTGTAAACACTTCTACTCCAGAGAAGACTTGGTAGGGAGTGGTTTGCCATTGTCTTGTGAGGAAGTCTTCCTGCACTCTTTTATTTAGTATCTTTTTTATGATGACTCATCGCATTTTCCTAAAATAATTTTGTAGTGAATGTCGATGACATCATCACAAAAATGGAGGTACTAATAAATTACTTATCATTAGATCGTAGAGAAGACAGTTCTTGATAAACTATAGATGGCTTTAGTAGTTTTCAAATTATTAGGGCAAAGAATTCTTTATCTTTCATATTAACAACTGTGGAATAAGTCATTCTGTCAAGTAGTTGTTTGTATGTAGTTTTCTGGATAAAAGAATTTATTTTAAAAATAGAATATCAATTCAGAATCGCAGTCAATGCTCCCTGGTTCGTAAAAAATGTATACATTCATGTCCAATTTGACACACCCACAATTGAAGAGCATATCAAGAAGCTGGTCGGCAATTTTTACGATTGGAGCAGTCCACTACAACCTGGAGTAATGAAATATACACCAGAGATTGACAAGGAAGACATTTATCAGCAAGCTCAGAAGTTAATTTGCAAACTTACACATACGATATTCTAATGTTATTTATTTTAGTTGACATGCATGCTATGAGTAGCAATTTGTTGATGTTGAACTGACACTAAGGGTTAAAAAAAAGTAGCAGAAAAGAAAGTTCTTGCAATGAACTATAATTGGCTTAAGTAGTTCTAAAATTAATAGGACAAAGAATTCTTTAGCTGTCATATCAACAGCTGTGAAATATCAAGTCATTCTGTCAAGTAGATGTTAGAATGTAATTTTGTGAACGAAAGTATTTAGTTTAAAAATAGCATAACCCTGTGTAGATAAATATTTCGTTAAAAACGTTTGTTGTATTCATGTCTATGTGAATAATACCTTCTGCTCCTTCATTTTCAACAGAGTTTAAGTGGATTATTGAATTTAAACGTAGTTGTGAAAGCTCGCAAGCTGACTTCCGCAGATGTTCAAAATGCAAAAACACCAAAAATTATTAAAAAATCCACGATATGGTGTTGGAGAATTACTTGTAAAAGGTTTCGTAAATTGCTATTGCTGTACCATCTCATATGAACGGTTATTTCGTAAAGTAACTTGTTAATAGTTAATCAAATACTAATTCTAATCCAAACTTCATACTTATTTATCAGTACCTGTATGATTTTCTCACAGTAAATTGTTTGTCACTGGAACAGCCTGTGGCCGACTTCTGAAAAAACCGGTGATAGTGACAGACTGAGGCAAAAGCACCGATGAATACAAAAAGCATATGAAATGTCTTAAAACGGGGTTATAGTGGGGGGGGGCAGTGTTTACAGTGTCGCACACCTCGTAACAAAGTCACAGGTTATTGTGACTGTGATTTTATCGGAGCAGTCACGGTTGGGCCTGTGATTGAAAAATCAGGCCATAGGGCGATGTCGAATTTAGACCACTTAATGAAAGCACGACAGAGTTGTGTTTCGATTTATAACCAAAAATTACCATGTGGCCCATCTATAATTAAAAACGTTTAAGGAGAATACAACTGAGTCAGCGCTTCGAATTATAACCACAGATGAAACTCGAGTTCACCATTATACAGCGGAAATAAAACAGCAATCATAACAACAGAAACATCGTGATTTTCTATTATCAAATCTATCACTATCACCATCTGCAAAGTCAATTGGAAAGGAAAAGATGTTTGCTAATAGATTATCTTCCAAAGGCCTCAACAATAATGAAACAGTATTGCGCTAACCTTTTAGATCAATTGGACAAGAATATTCAAGGAAAGAACCAGTTTTAGTCAAGCAAAAAAATCAATTTTTATTAAAACAAATGCACGTGCCCATACAAACGTCGCTTCCATCGCAAAAATCCACGAATTGAAATAAGTTATGCTGCTACATCCACTCTAGTTTTCCAATTTCGCTTAAGAAGATAAAGAAGCAGTTGAAGAATATTTTGCAGGTCTGAGACTTCAGTTTTGTGATGGTTTAGTTGTTTCCATTCCGATATCATTTCAAATGACCCTCGTATATAGCTTATACTAGGGTTAAAAGAACAAACAAAGCGGTAAAACCTTGGTCCCTTGTTATAAAACGCACTGTGTAAATGAGCAAAGCAACAAAATAAGACCTTTTGATATCAAGATATTTTTTCGAAGCAAATCTACAAAAATACTATTTTTCAATGTCTACATTTCTACATCACGATTTTATTTGAACAATGTATCGTATCATTTATAAAATAGTAACCGCATAACTTTCGAAAGACGGTTAGTCTCTGACCACGACTTTTATATTAGCATATCTAAAATACCGCAATCGTGCGTTAGCATACTTTAAAGTTCTTTGTTCAAATCAATAATTGTCAAGTCAAACTGCTAACTTTAGTAAGCTAACAACCTCCTATTCTGAACCAACGCCTAATATTAATCAACCGAATTCTTGACCTTACTGTGACATTTTGCAATGAAATATAAGAGGGCATGCCAACAATAAGTGTTACACATTCAGCAAAATGTTATTCGCATTTCTACTGTATGCTTAAACAATTTTGCGTAATGTGCATTCGGCAGTAATTTAAAATATTCTACAATACAAATATTAGCACATTTTATCGTCTATATGAAGAACGCGTTAGAATTTATTTCTGGACGAATTTATAATGGGTAGTGACAGTGTATAAAATTTAGATACAAACGTTTTGGGCCTTGAAAAACGTTAAATGGTTTATACGTTCTTATAAATAATTTCTCGTAAACGGCTGCTCATACGCTGATGAAATTTTAAATATAGAGATTTACAAATATTAATAATCAAAGAAGCATGTATGCATTTGGCCATTGCCATTGCCATTTTATCTATCTAGAGTAGTTCCAGCCCCAGTAGTGATTTTTATCGTGTCCCACATCCCAGTGGGCTTAACTTCTTATCCAAAAGAAGTCCTGCTTTTAGATTTTTCCCCGCCAGAAACTTCTCACCGACCTCAGCCAGGATCAAACCCGCGTTCCTCTAACCACTAGGCTACCGAGTCCGGTAAATAATGCGTTACAGTACAGTATTAAAAAATATAATGAAACTTGTTACCGTTTTATATAAAGGATCCATATTTAATTTGTTTCGGCATTTGGATTTGATATACAGAAATGCAGTAAAAATTCGTTCATATAAATAACTAGTAGTAAATGGTATCAAATAGCACACCTCGTCGATTGATTATTCATTATGCTCAGGCCTAACATCTTAAAAATCACTCAAAGTACAATTAAAAATTCATTTGAAAATATGAAATATTTACATTTTTTTTAAATAGTTGTAAACCTTTAACAATTATAAAATTTTTAACTACTTGAACTACACTAGAATTTACTACACGGCCTACAGGTTGGAAACCGCTACTCTACGTCATTTTAAGGAAAATCACTGCTTTCGACTACATGGCACCCAGGAAACTGGCCTGAAGAAAATGTTTGTAGGCGTGTGAATGAGAAACAAAGAGGGGTTAAAGGGGTAGAAGGGAGTTTGGAGAGGGTGAGAAAGGGTAAGGGAGGCGATAGAAGAGAGTTAGAGAGGGCAGGGAAGAGTTAGAAGGGGCAGGAGAGGGTAAGAACGAGTAGAAGAGCGTGAGAGGGGGTAAGGAAGGATAGAGTGAGAGGGAAGAATAGAGTGAGGGGGATAGGAGAGACTGAGCGGGTAGGAGATAGTTAGGGGGTAGGAAAGAGTGAAGGGGTAGAAAAGAGTGAGCGGGTAGGAGAGTGAAAGAATAATGTTGATTGCCTACTTTCGAATGGTAGGCTCGTACACTCCCGTAGTGGTATATACCATATATACCGACGTATAAGGCGACCTGCACATAAGACGAGGTCCTTGTTTCAGGCCACATTTCATGCATTTTTCTAGTAAGGCGACCTCCAACTTCCAAATGTACATTTCAGTAAGTTATAAAATCTCTCTTAGAACAAACAGTCCGTCTATAATTTGTTCCATATATCTATCACAGCGGTGTGAAATAGTTCTGCATTACCCAAGAAGATAATTATTTTTTGAAGTTTTAAATATTTGATTCTAATGACTATGTCAACAACTTATATCTTAATTAGGTACATAGAACTCCACAGAATACATTTAAGTTGAATTTTTTTCTAAAATCGATAATCAGTTATTCGCATACGTTGATTTCCTACAGGAGAATATGCTGCTCAGTGGAAAAGATATTTCCTGATAAAACGTTTGTCTTTCAATATGAGAATGCTCCTTGCCACAGAGCAGAGGTTGTTCAATTTTGGATGCCGACCAATAAAGATAAAAAATAGACTGCCCAGCACAATTCCCGGACCTAAGTCCTATAGAAAACTTATGGGGGAGGATTTCTAACATTATTTCAAGAAAAAAGCCCATAAAAAAGTAGAATTAATCGAATCCTTAATTGATGCCTGGTATCGCTGCATTACGAAGGAAAAATTACAAAAACTGGTGAATTCTATGCCAAATTAGTTATTAAAAACAAAGGATGGCCTGTTAAGTACTGAAACAGTTTAAAATTAATTAGTGTTAGTTATATATATATAATGTATAATTTTTTGTTTTTGAATATATTTTATGTATAGAATTGTTCCGTGTTTTTTATGGATCAACATTTGGGCTATTATAATTACTAGTATTGTGTTTAAGAACCTATATTGTATTTGCAATGATATGAAAAATATTTGAAAAAATGGGTTTAAACTGCAATTTATCTTACTTGTGCAACTAATGTAGAACTTTTTTACAGCACTGTATGTTATACAAAAAATTCTGTTATATAAGAACATATCGTAACTAAATATTTATGAAAAAACTAAGCATTTGTTTTTGTATTTAGTGTATAAAACGATAGCTGATTAAGAGGTGCTTCTTTGTGTTTTCCGGGTTCGTTTTGTGTCCTAGTATATACGGTATATTTACCGGCCGAAGATCTTATAAAAATCGGAAACCAAAAGTCAGACATACTTTTTTGATGGTATTTTATAACCTACTCTTAATTAATTAAGAAAGATGCGCTTTCTTGAAATTTAATATACCAACATTATTGCCTATGCGGCTAGTCTAAAGTTCGTATCTGGCATCTTCTTTTCTATCAACTAGGGTTGCATTTAGGTTCGCAGTCTTTGTTCTGAAAATATGTTAATGTAGGTGCACCTTGATGTTTACATACCATATGTTTATTGTAGACCTACACGAAGATTGTTTGAAGAATGGAAGAAACCACGCAAAGAATTTCGATCATTTCTTACTTTTAATTACAGTCCTATAACTGTGCAAATACAAATATGCAGCTAAAAATATTATAGTGATAAATGCAGAAAAGGTTATGCAGATAAATTTAATGGTATTAATCATAAAAACGTAATTATGCGATTTGCACGTAATGCTTAGACTCCTTAAATAGTTACGGTGTTATTTAGTGTCACTACTAGCGACATGGTACCAGCATTTCCTGCTACAAGCACGTATTTTATTTGATATGAATATTAAACAGAGCGAGTAAAAAGTAAGGACACATAAATTTTCTGGTGTTAACATTAACTTAACAAAATGTTTCTAATGATATTGTGAACGATCATAAGTAAATAAAATACTCTTATCAAAATATCTTAAAAATAATTTATTTTTACTTCGGTCGTATTTGAGAGTTGAATTGAAAAAAATGATACTAGGCAGATAGTAGTAAGCAGATTTGATCACAAGAGTTTTTATTCAAAAAATTAATAAAAAAAAAAATGGTGAAATATATTAGGGCTATATCAAATATTTTTAAACACCCTGTGCTTTGGTAACTGCATGGTTGGCTAAGGCCATACGCGTCTGCTAAGATGAATCCGCTTGATCGCTACGTTATATACAGTAATAATGAAAATATTTTATGACAGATTGTAGTAGGCTCTCTAATTCGTAGAAATTCTGTATAAAAAATATTTTTTCAAAAATAATTTTTTTAGTTTTAGATATTGCTGCAACATAAAGTATTTGTAAAAAAAAACGTGAATTTGATCTGCAAGGTAAAACTAGTGGGTCTTAGCGTAAAATAGAAAATAAAACTAAAGTACAATTAGCTGAAATAACAAACCGGGAAAACAGAATTGCACCGCTAGTATCTTGCCGCATACTTCTGAAAGAGATAGTTCGTATTTACATCTTGTTTTATGTTAACTGTTATCGATTACAGTCACCAGGACGTTAATACATTTGTCTAGTGTAAATCAATTTTTAAAACAATTAAAGAATTTGATTCGAGAAGTAGCCCTGATAAATGTAACACTGATGTAACGAGAACCTAAAAAGGTGATGTTTAAAGTGTGGCCCTGTTATGCGAAAAGGCTTGTTACAATTAACACATTTGGTATGAACGAAGATATAAAAACTAGATTAACAAAAAAGAATTATGAATATTTTTGTTAAACAGGAAATCCGGAAATCGGATTCGGGGTTTTCGCATGAGAGGGTGGCATTTCAACCATTACGGTTTCAATAACTATTTATATAATTGATTAAAACTAGATAAATTAACGCACTAAGGCCTGCAACGAATAACATTTGACATAAACTAATTTGTAGATGCGAAATGCCCCATTTAAAAGTGTTTGGAAAGACAAGATCGGGACAACTCAGTTTTTCAGGTTTGTGATTTCAGCTAGATAGCCTTTTGTTTCACTTTACATTAAGCGTGTCGTAATTTGAACTGACAAATCAAATTCAGGCATTACAGATAACAATGTTTCGAGCAACGATTAATAATAAATGTTACAATTTTGGTAAAAATAATTGTTAATAGCAGTTTCTGAAAAATGTCTAATCTCGTTGGAAAAGCCAAAAATAATTTACACTTAGGCTATACATGGGAATTATGATAGTTGTCCAGAAATATTTTTTAATACTATCCGAGAAACATATAAAGCGGATTCATCTTAGCAGACTCACATTGTATATACATATATACATATATATATATATAATATTATATATAATTGTATAAAATATACTCTGTGTATATGTAGTATTAGCCCGCAACATTCCATTGTTGGGCAAGGACCTCCCCCATAAAGGGGGTTGTTGACTACTCTCCCATAGTGATCAATTACGCGTATATTATTAATTTTAGGTTCACAGTTGTACTCGTATCACAGTTTGTTAAAGAGAAAATATACTATTGAATTAACCTGAAAATACCGATTGTTTAATTGAAAAAGCTATGGTAATGTATGTTTCATTGAAACTGGAAATCAGCCATCGTGTATTTTACACCAAAATTAATTGTCACCTGAAACTGTATCACTTTTGCTACACATATTATTTTAAAATTAATAATAAGTGGGATATTTGCATTTGAAAAATAATTACCAATGGCATCACATGTTATTGGAACTATAAATATCTCGCTTATTATTAACTTTAGGTTGAATACTGTAATAAAGTTTTTTTTAAATGTTATATAATCAAATTAGCTTAACAAAGCATTGTTTAGTTTGCCCAAAATACTCATCGTCTAAAACTGAATTATTTTTATTGTACCATGTTTTTCTTACATATAATAACAAATTAATAACTCAACTCGCCCTGCATTTAAAACCAACCTGTATAGACTTTTCAGATAATTTTTGGGATGTACCGACATTTTTGGTTTATTCTTTGTTGAAAATCTTTAATGTCACCCAATGCTAATACAGAAGTGCGTGGGTATTAAATCAGGAGATCTTGCAGACCGTTTTATGGCTCTTCTTCTACGGCTCCATCTATCAAGAAACCTATTCTTTAACTAGCGGATCGATAAAAATAATAAAGAGAGGCAAAATCTTGTCGAAAGTAGTGACTCTACTGGAAGCAGTTTTCCTGTCTTGATTTTCTACAATCTTTGTTATTAAACGGGCGATGGAATTCTATAATATATTGCAGTAAACGTTGCTTCTTAAATTTTATTTTTTATTATTCTCCCATTGTAGCTGCCCTTATATTTATTGTCTACAGCCATTATATATGCGATATGCGTCTCTCTAAAAGTGTGTGAATTTGTATCGTTTCTGCAGCTATAGTTATGTTTATTAACGAATACGGTAAATGGTTCATTCCACAGTAAATACTTTTCTATAATTTCAGATTGTTGTTTACTGTACCATTTCTTCATAAAATGCAATTCTTTAGACAAATTTCTCCTCATTTATTAAATCTGATTTAATAAGGATGCAATATAATAAGTTTTTGTATTCTATGAACTCCACCGAGTAATGCTAGTTACGGTGAAAATTTAGTAGATTTGCAAATTGACTTCAGGAGATCCATTTAAAACTCTGGTGGAACTCTTCTTTTATTCGCGAGAGATTCCGTTTCTCTAAATGTTGCAACAAATAAACTTAAGAAAAACATGTTTGTCTGGATGCCTTCCGTTTTAAAAGCATCCGCCGTCTTCCGGCCTACTGATTTTATGCTTTCTGCTAAAGTGTTTGTCAATTTTTGAAATTCACAAAATTGCGAAATGGAGTTCCTAGAATTATCGCTGCAATGGTATTTGCATTTAGCAGAAGAGCTCTAACCGCTAGCAACGGGTTTCTATAAATGTTTTCTGTAAAGCAGTTAACACGAACAGCTTTGATATTTTGATATTGATTTAAAAAACGACATACTTATTTGCATGAATAATAAATGAATAGAATTCATGTAAAGCGAACAACAAAGAAATCAGTCAAAAAATTACAGTTCTGTTCTTATCATTCTACCCTTCAATGCATTAGTTTAGTTTGAAGAAACTATGGGTTTTTGAATGAAATAGTTTTTATACGATTTGATTTTAATGTTGTTTATGTTAATAGATAGAATTTTAAAATTATTTTAAGTTGACTGTTGCCAAGGCGTAAGAATGTTTACCATTTAAACATAGATTCTGAATAAACAGCTTATAGTTATGCCCAAATTACACAACATTTTAGGGTATTCTGTCTGGAAAATTCTTGAAGAAAAGCCATCAAAAGAGTATTGAAAAAGGCCCTGCGTCGATTTTCTGAAGAAGTATTACTGTGACGCTGACACAGATTTCTACTTAGTTTTAATTAGTGTTTTCCGGCAAATATGAAAGCTGCATATCAAACCTTACAGTTCTATTACTACAACATTAATTAATAAACACAGATTTAAGTCTGACATTTTCAAATAAATTTAAATATAGTTTATGTCAGTAATTCTCTTATTAATATACGCTATATTACTTGGTATTTTGTGACGTTCGTTTGGTTCCCTCGCCTTCTCTCCTTGAGGGCGTCGACCAACCCAGTCAACCTATTTTGCTTCCTCTACCAGACACCGAAATAGGGTAAACATTATCCATATTAGCAAGTACTGTATTAGTGAAGACTGTAAGCAGTGATTATTTGTTTATAAAGTGCTTTGATTTGTGAGACGTAAAAGTAGTTGTATTTCATGAAATAAAACAATCTTCTGTTGCCAACTGTATAGTAGAGTTAATAAGTAATTGTATTTGTGTAGTGTACCTTTTTATTTAATATATATTTATAACCATTATTTGATAACCTATAAGTTTCTGTTATATTCCTATTAGTTGGTATTCTGCAAGAAATACTTAGGTAAGGGGGAAGTACAACAAGATAGATTCTACGCCCCGTAAGCTGTTTGTGCTCAGTTCTTCACGAAAATCAGCGTTTAACTGTGACTTAAAGGGTGCGGCGTCCACTTTATTTTGACTTACCCCGTCTCAATAATGATTTTGTTTTGGGTAATCGTGTTCCGCGAACCCTCCCTTCTCCCCGTGCTAGACAAAGAGCCCGTTTCATCGGTTTGTTGCGGGCTGACGAAAACAATGGTTTGGCCCGTAACATATTTGTGAGACGTAGAAGTAGTTGTATTTTCATTAAATAAAGCAACCTTCTGTTGCCAACTGTTTATTAGATTTAAAAATTAATTGTATTCATGTTGTGAACTCAGCTGATATAAACTATGCAGTTCTTTTTTATAGTACCGTAAAGGCCGTAGTCAGTGGCGGCCCGAGCAACAGGTTTGGGTGTTTCGAGGACCTCTAGTTATATATTTAATTTATAACAGGACCGAATCAGGTCCTCGTTTGGCATGTAACTGTAATGTACCAACCTTTTTATTTAATATATTTATAACCATTGTTTGATAACCTATGAGTTTTTGTTTTGTGTGTATTCCTTTCTTTATGTATTCTGCGAGAAATATAGGTAAGGAGGAAGTACAACAAGGTAGGTTCGACGCCCTCTAAGCTGTTTATCCTTAGCTCTTCACGAGGATCCATGTTTACCTGAAGAGTGGCGTCCACATTATTTTCACTTATCCCGTATCAATATTGATGTTTTTTTCGGTAATCGTGTTCCGCGAACCCTCTCTTCTTCTCACTGTGCTAGCCAAAGAGCTCGTTTCATCGGTTTGTTGTGGGCGGACGGAAAGAACCGTTGGCCCGTAATAATTTTTAGGTTAATGCCAAAAATAGTGTAAATTATTTAAACAATTAATTTCATTTTGTTACACATAATTTCGTTCCTAGCTATTTTAATATATGCTCAACAGCAAACTGGTATAAAGTACACATTAATGTTCTAGCTTTGTCAAGAGGAATTAATTTTCAAAATAAGGTGCCTAAAAAACTCACTCTTGAAATGGATCTCTTTATTAAATATTATTAGATTGTTTACGGTTTTGAAGGAAATATAATAACAAGCTTCTAAATGATCGTGGTGGAGCATTAAATTAAGCGTATATTAGCAAGCTACTGGTAAATGTAAGAATGCAATAGATAGAGCTACTTGAAAGGCAGAATCATATACGGAATGTTCACTGCCTCTTCACAAATAGCGTAAAAGAATGTTAGGAATCATTGGAACTACGAAAATGTAAATGACAAACTACAGGGGCACAAAGTAAACTCCAAAAAGAAAAAAGTTTCAGATAAAATTGATATTGTACTGAAAGTACATTCCATCGAAAAATGCTATTTCTGATAGCAGATCTTAGGCTTATTAACAAACAACATGCAGGCAAGTTAGTTTTGTAAATTTTTACTGATCATAAGGCATGAAAAGGATTATCACCGATAGATTTCATTTACTACTTCATCTTCCGTAATAAATAATCGACGTAAATACTTGCAATCTCAAAGGTCTCGTTATAACCGATTTGTATAGAAATCTATAGAAACTAGGCATTATTAATTCTGCCGCACATAAAATTTAATGATACTATTAGCTTCATAATGCACCGCTTAATAATAACAAAACCGTCGTTTAATCGACCAAATACAAATAACTAAAAGGGGTAATGCTGCTCTACTCCAAATATTTGGCGGGAAAGCACACAAAGTTCAAAGAGACGCACACGTTACATATTCAATGGGCAGCATTTTTGTGCGACGTGACAGAAGAAAAAGTCCTAGAGCACTAAATAGGATGGCCACTTTATTGTATGGATTGGTAATACAATGATTCTTCTTTTCTCAGCTAGAAATATTTAAAAAAAAACATACCGACGCACTTTTAATTTTCTCGGTTAATATTGCACAAAGTAAAATCTAAAGAACCCATATTTTTATGAATGTTTATTACAGGTACCTATAAGACAGTTTGTTCTAAAGAAAATGTAAATGTTGCGGTATTTTTTGGTGTGTTATTTAAAACAATAATAAAAAAATTAAGGAAAGACATCTACTATATCCCCACCGTTTGTAGTCTGTACAACAATTACCCGAAACTGATTATCCTCAGCGTGTTGAATATTGTGACTTATTGGAGAAAAATTTTTTAACGGGCGGGCCTGGTTTTACTTATATGGATATAGAAGTTCGGAGAAGCCTAATTTTATGGTAGAGACACCTCTTCATCCTCAACAATAGGAGTGTGGGCGGCAATTTCAAGGTGTAGAATAATTGGACCATGCTTTTTTGAAGGTTTTTAGAGAAAAGAGTTTATTTGTTGAAAAATTAACGAAGATGTTTTTTCAGAAACTGCAGAAAGGTATTGAGAAGAGATTTTACGGCCCTTTTTCGAAGAGCGTCATGACAATGGACTAAGATTGTTTTTTTTTTCAACAAAACGTGGCCTTGCGTACACAACATATTATATGATATGAGAAGTTTTTCAACAGACGGATTATTAGTCCAAGTACACCAATACCTTATCCTGCCCGATCCTGCGACCTCACGCCATGCACTTTCATTCCGTGGCCGTATTTAAGAAAAAATTAATTAAATTGATATCCATCCGCATACGTTAATAAATTTCAACAATGGGATTGTGCGAAGAGTTCGAGCGTGCTTGGGTGAAGGCGGTGAACATTTCGATAATTTGATATAAATTCTTTGTTTATTGCAGTTAATTATAATTGAGTTATTATCATTTGACCGAAATTTATTGTTTATTAAAGCTATTTTTAAATGTTTGTATTTGAATGCTTTCATGTCAAATCTGTTTATAAAAGTAGGGTTAGGTACGTTTTGTGATATGTTCATAATGAACTTTTCAGCGCTGACTTTGATGTCAAATTTAAAAAATCCCGCGATACATTGCCTACTGCACAAAAATATGCAATTTTTACTGCATTTGCTTCCTCCGCCCACTGCCTTTAGGCCTGTACTGTATGACACGGTTTCGGAAATTTTATACAAAATTTTGAAAATAATTTTGTACAAAATTCTGCAAAACACGTATTACACGGAACAGAAGTTTGTACAAAATTTTCTACAAAATTCTGTCTGTGAGCATGCCCAAATAGGTGCAAATTACGTTGACATCTGTGAGAAAACTGTGAAAATAGTAATGTTCGTGTAGATAAGGTAGAAATCTATCAAGGTTTAATAATAACTGTTTACTTTTGTTTAGATAACCTCGAATGTTGTTTATCTTTTCGTGGCTTGTATTAGTTTTGCGTTTTCGGGTAGTTTTTTTTTGTTTATAAGTTATATTAAGTTTCTGTAGAATGGCCAGCGTTGGGAGATTTTAGGTGGTACACATAGTAAAACATTTACGTCTTTGACGAACACTAGAAAGTGCTCGTTTGCGCATCGATTTGACGTTGTTTCTGAACAAAATTCTGTCGACTTTGTTGTATGACACGGCACAGAATTTTGTAAAAACACTTTGAACAAAATTTTGTACAAAATTCTGTGCCGTGTCATACAGGCCTTAGAGTTAAGGAAACATTGACTGAACACAAAGCAAAGGTTGGTGAAAACCTTATCCTTTGTTGTAGGTGTTACATTGTAGTTTCCCGGGTTCCGTGCCGGGACCACTTTTATTTTCTGGTTATGTTAGTGATTTAATGGTATTTGCCCGTAATGCTCCACTCAATATAGAACTACAATGGTCAATTCACATTTTAACGATTAGTATCAGTAGTATCAGTAAAGAATGCAGATCTTTAAACGAAATTTTCTTTAAATGTATATGGAAATAGTGTTTTTAATACTTTATTATCCATTAAAGTGTCGAGTTCTATTGACTGCAATCTAAATTTTAATTTGCAAATTGATAGCGTGTGTAACAAATTAACCAGCGGATATTTTTACCACTAATGGGCTGATCGTTGAATTAAACAGACAGTATTTAATAAACATTTATTATTCCCTGGCATATCCAATATTATAGTATAATGTTATCGCTTGGAGATCTGCTAGCGGTGTTGAGAATGTATTCATCTTGCAGAAAATAATTATCTGTAGTATACATTATATGCCATGTCGCCGAGAAGTTGTTATAAACTTCTTCATTGTTAGTAAATTGCAACTACTTACGTTCCTCTGCATCTATTTATTAGTGGAGATTACATTTTTATGCTAAATGTTATGTCTACCATTTTCGTGGTTATTTTGGTATTTAACCGTTTACCGTATATCACTAATAGTTAGATGTAACTTTATATTGGGCGCCCTGGAGCAGTGCGATTGTCGGGCGCCCCCTTTCCCAGTGGCCGCTAATCTTAGTTCAACCGGTTATTTTACCTGATTGCGGACTTCGCGCCCGTCAAATAAGACGAACCCGACTATAATGCTGGGGAATCGAACCCAAGCAATCCACGTTCTGCACATAAAGCAAACGCTATGCCAACTAAACTACCACCATACTACAGCATGATATAACAACATTCTGGATAATGGTTGGCTGTGGAAAACAAAGCATGCGTCTTTACTTAAGCCATACAGTTTACAACATTTATAAATTAATAGTTTTAAACGTTTAGTTCAACGTTAGTATATTCACACATGCTGGTATGTTATTTCGTATCAGATTTTATTGTTTAAATTTATTTTTGCAATATTTGTGCTGTTAATAAATATTATCCTGTACTAATTCGTACAACACAACATTTTAGATCTCTTAAACTTCAATTTGAAATTTATGTATGTAGGGAGTATTGCAGCTAGGCCTCCTTTAATGCAATTTTTTATGCCTTCTAGAAGTAGCTACTCATGAAAATCGCGTTATTAGAAATAGGAAATAAATTTCACCTAATTAGTGTCTCTAACGGCGGCTTCGTTCTAATACAATTTTCCTTGAGCCGTAAGTCCTAATCATATTACAAGAGAATTTAATTACCAGACGGAAAGCAATTTATAAATTGACGGAATAGGAAGTCATTTCAGAATGGCATGGTATGTTACAGTGCGTAAAGTGATCTAACCGCACCACATTCAAGAGCTCGCGTAGATGTCTAGGGCTGGGAAGTTGAAATACCTTAACCGTTAAAAGAAGCTGAAGAATTCTAAAGTCGAGTATAGTCGCATAAAAACGAAATAAAAGACATGTATTAACCACATGCGAATATATTACATCAACGCTGGAACCTGACAGAAAATTTAAAATCCCAGGATTTACCGTTTTAAAGACTATGTTTATCCACGCGAATCGTCGTATTTCTCTAGTTGTAAAATACGCACATTTTTTTTACGGATGTATACTTAACAGTTTTACAGTTAGTTGTCCGAATGTTGTCGTTCCTGAATTTCTCATCAAAGCGGCAACAAAGAACGTAGGTATCACAAATTGCTTTCCTACGTGATTAAGTTTCATTAATAGATACGCCCAATTTGTTCTGTTAGAATGACTAAGCCACGTATTTCTTTGAAAAATTTAGGTCTTTTTTACAGTTTTTGTAGGGTAATAAAATTTTATTGTTGTCTCGTGATATGTGTAGGTGTCAATTATGGGCTTCAAATGATAATAAATTATCTTGAACGAATTTGTATTTAAAATCGTCCACAATAATAATGAATTGATAAATATACAGCTAAAGATATAATTATTATCTTTTACCGCAGTATATAAAATGGCAAACAAGTTCAGTTGTACACTTTTTGGGATTGTTCATAAAATATTATAAAAAGTCTCCACATTTTGATTCTAATAATGCAAAGGGCAAATTGCCATGCACATTTGCTTGTAAGGGCCGGTCTTTCAATGTTCCGATAAAAGCCTCTGACAGTTGTTAGGCGGTATAAACTAACCCCTAGGGTAAATCTACCCAACAGCGTTGTTGCGTCTTTCAATACAACTTATCCTGTTGGTTAGATATCGGCCAAAATTCTTACTGGTTAACTACCACGGGGTCTGAAGAATGTGTGGCAAGTTCCATACAATGGTGTGCGGAACAGATAGCACTCTTTTAAAAGCAGCAGTTAAACAAAAATGCCTATAGTTTGTCTACTAAACGCCGGGGGGATGTAAAGAACGTCTCCCAACCTCACTTGCCGTAGTTGGCAGTAAAATATGGGATTTAAATTATCAATTGTATTACAATAATTTTTTCTGCGGTAGCTTCACTAACGCTACTAATTCCACATTTTTTGACTTTCATACCACCCCCCCCCCCGCCGGGGAAGCAGGGGTTTGACCCCGCGGTCGAGTGAGCCGCATTTCACTGTGGTGACAGACAGCACTTGTTCGCACTGCCCCATCGAGGTCTCTACTAATTTCACCTTCAGTAATATAATATAACGAACCGCTTGCATAAAATCGCAAAGTTGCATGAAAGCAACTGCTGAATGTGTGTTACACAATGTTTATGTATTATAAGCAATTTCGTCTATATGTATAGTACTGTATTATTTGGTGTAGTTTATTTGAATTTCTTTCGGTAGTGGTTTCCTTTTTTTAATTTAAAACTTCGTAAAAATTGAAATCTTTCCAAAAATCAGAAAGATTACGACTACAATGTATAAGCCTTCGGTCTTGATTTAAAAGTATAACAATTTCCGCTTCTTCAATTTCTAAAATTTATCTGTTTATTAGTTACTACACCAGAAAAATTCCACTAAATTTATAAACATTTTATTTATATTTACATCCCATCGAAATATTTCGTATCACCTCGTATAAACTCGTAGCTGCCTTATTCTGCCGAAATAGTACTGTCGGCTGTTTCTACTAACTGATAAGTTTAATCCTATGGAATAAGAAAAACTAATCTCTGGCGTAGACTGTCGGACGATTGAAAGACGGAAAATACCGTAATAAGGAGGATAAATTTGACTTTTTGCTTGTCAATATTGAAAGACCGGCCCTAAAAGAACATTTCTATTGGGCAAGATATAATTAACATATTATGTTTCAGAAACGTTTCACTGAAAATACGTTTCTCTCAATCCTTAAAAGCAGGAGTCGGCAACATTTTCGAGGGACCGAGCCACTTGAGTAACTAATCGGTGGTGGCAGGGCGGTGAGGTGGGGTAGGGTGGATTTGGGGGAGTCATGGGACACCTCTGAAGAAAGGGTTTTTTGTAAGCTTAGCTATGAAACGAATGATGCTATCTTAACCCCTAAGTTGGGAGGTGGTATACTTTTCGATCTACGAAATCCTGAATCCCCCCCTGCGGGCAGGCATTGAAGCCGGGGTTACGAGGCTCCGGGTATGTACCCTCCATTTAGTGTGATAGCTGGTGTGGTGGCAGTAACTACCTTTCCGGTGAGTACCTGCGAGCTATTAGGGTTGTGGTAGAATCTAGTATACCACGTCACCGATTCACTATTATCCAATCAGTTTTGAAATTAGTGAAAGCAATGGAAGGAACCAATCGAAAAGTGACAGCCAGCAATGGTACCTCAAAGCAAAAACCTGCAAAACTTTCAGTTTTTTGTTCATGTTGGTAAGTTGCTTCCTAGTTAGTTAAAATTTTATAATATTTCATATTGTTATATTTAAATAAGTCGATATTAAAAAAAAAATGAAAAGTAATGTAAGCTGGCCTAATAAGGAAACCGTAAATAGGAAAAGGTAAATTATGAGCGTTCGGGTGACAGTGACAGCTTGTGCGGTCATGAAGATAATTTATGCGTGAAATACCTACAAATTTATAAATTGGACTACTAAAATCGACCCCCTTAATGGGACGATACGGGTTTTCGACGAAATATTACGCGGGCCGCATGAAAATGAGTTTTTTTAACGAAACTACGCAGGCCGCGTGAAAGGTCGTTCAGGGTCGCTAGCGGGCCACAGGTTGCCGATGCCTGCTTAAGAGTTTTATTTTAGGTTATGCTGTATTGTAATTTCTAATTATTATGTATAGTAAGCACGGTTTAATGTGATGAAAAACGTTTCAATACCATGCATTTTCTTACATCTATCTAGTTTCTGCTCGTCACAATTCTTTATTTACATTCTCTCTTTCTCTCTCTTTCCGGTATCATAGGTCCTGTCGAATCCAATAATTTCTACTCATCCATTCTCTTTGTTGTATATTTCTTTTTCTAGCTCTTGCTTAGTCTTTCTCTCTTTCTTCTTTCAGGGGGAATCCATATCATTTATTTACATTAAATACCGATATTTTTTTAGATACACAGCAAAAATTCCAATGCAGCGATAACTAACTATAGACCCCCCTCTGTTATACATCTTGCGAGAACTTATAAAAAATCTATCCAGGTTTGTCAAAACGTCTATTACAGTTTGGGTTCGATCCACCAGTATTACCAAGCAATATATTAAAATCGTGTGGTGCAATCAATCAATTCTTTAATCCGGCCTTGGCGACTGAGGGGTATCAATTCCATTAACCTCTGGAAGTAATGTTTGGATTCGACGGCAAATGTAAGTACTCTTTAGCACGTGGCTGGGAAGCGATCGGTGCTCGACAGTAAAATGAAAATGCTGTTAACGTAACTGTAATATTATGAAACTATTTGTAAAGTAAATTTCAATTTTACGTATTTTTCTTTATTTATTTATAACTGCATATTTTTATTATATTTAATACATCATTTCAGTAGGTATATACCTAGTATGAATTTAGTTATAGTCAAATATATTTTAAATGAGGGCTATAGGATTACACGTCCTAACCTCAAAAAGAAACAAGTAGACACTTCCTCTTTTTTTTTGTACCATTTAACTAATGGCACACAAAGAGCCAGAGAGTATCTACTTGTCCCGTTTTAAACCTAGGCCTGAACCATAGCCCTCATTTAAAATAAATTTGACTATAACAACAAATTTGATTTTGGTAAAATATGATCATAGAAAAATTATTTTTGATTTTGTTTAACTTATGGCTATTTGAAACCATAAGTAACATAAAATGATTTTTGTACCATTCACCTGCTAAAAAATCATTTATAAAATTGTTTGAATTCCATTCCATTGTCATACCCTCTGTCCCTAAGGTGCCGGGCCCGCCATCCATTTATGGGATTATGGCCTGTTTAGAGTCAATTTCTTTGCTTCGTGTACGGTTATCCCTTTTTACTCTACTATATTCTTGATGGTGTTCATCCATGTTAATCTGGACCTTCCCCGTATTTGCTTCCTTCGTCTTCTCATTTCCATTACTTGTTTTGGCAGTCTTCCGTCTTCCATTCGAACACCCATGCCTATACCATTTCAGTTGTTCCTTTTGTATTGTTCATACTAGAGATTCTAGTTCATCTCTTGCTACTATGTTTCTGATTCTATCTATTCTTATTCTTGTTAGAAGTGCCACCTTTCAGCCCCATATGTTAAAATTGGCTTTGTTTTTGTTATGTTTCTTTACTTAGTTCATTTTTATATACCTATAATTTATCGTTGATTTTGTGGTACACTCATTACAAACATCATTACTCATTATAACCCTAAGTATTCGCTAACCACTTCTAGCCCTGTATACGTTAACGATTAAACTATTTAGTTTGGTATTTCCATAGCTGAGGACTTTTCAAACTAAAAAGTATTAGTTCTAGCTAGTTTTAAGATCTTGAAGTGTATTTTATTGTGATTATGGGAAGCAGAATAACTGCGAAAGTGGTAAGAATGAGATTTATAAAGTTTACAATATACCAGTAAACAGATGTAAAGGAAAGTATGTAATTTATTTATAATGAAGAAGTCTGAATGAGCTTCTAGGCAACAAAGGCAAATATACTATAGATAATTCTTTTCAGCAAGATGAATACATTCTCAACACCGCCAGCAGAACCCCGAGCGATAACATTATACTGTAATATTGGATACGTCAGGGAACAATAGTTGTTTCATTTATTACATACAATATCAATTTGTAAATTGAAGTTTAGTTTGCAGTCAATACAACTCCGCACTTTAATGGATGGTGATGTATTAAAATAACTTTAGAGAACATTTAGTTTAAAGAAATGCTTTCTTTGGCTTTTATAAACATTGGATATATGAAAGTTCTGTTGATACTGATACCAGTTGTTAAAATGTTAATTGACCATTGTAGTTATATATTCATCAATACTGAATCATTAGCATAAATTGCACATAATTTTCAAATACCATTAAATCAAAAATATATCCTAAAAATAAAAGTGGTCCCAGTACGGTATCTTGGGAAACTCCACAATACAACACATAACAGAGAATAAGGTTTCACCGACGTTAGCTTGTAAACGTCATCACGTAAAATACAGTTCAGACACATTTCAATATTTCCTCCAACTCCAAGGGCAGTGATTTTATTGATCAGATATATGAGGCAAACGCCGGCGAAGGCGCAGTTTACATAAAAAATAGACCGGCAACAGTTATATCTTCTTGGAGTTCCCCATAAATGTATTGCAAAATTAATATGAAACAGTTTCAGAGGATTTTTTGCACATAAAGCAAGTACATAACTAAAAATCATTGATCTTGTGTAAAAAAAGTATCTTACCGAAAACGAAAAAAAAAAATAATTGAATATTTAACTAACATGTTGTCAATTGTAGCATAATTGCTGATAGTATTTGACGATTTTTACTTCGATAGTTTTACAATTTTTGTTTACCCGTAGACAAATAACATTATCGAGTCGATAACAATATAAAAGTTAATATGATTCCAGAAAACCGGATATTTTATTAAACTTTTCAAAACGATAAGTATATCCATTCAAAAAATTACGATTTACTTAATCAGACACAGGATTTTCCTGGTTTAAGAATAAACATCATGTACGTTAAAAGCAGTTTCTGATTATTACGAAAATCGACTCTAATATGATAAGTATTAGAGGGACTTTTCAAAAGTTAATATTTTCTTCGAATCAAATTATAAAATTTACGTTATTTTTAAATATGCCGAATTAGTAATTGGAATTACGTAACCAATGTTCTCAAGATTCCAATGGCCAATCAACGATTTCTCGTAGAAGCACACATACACACATAACCTCACATAATTTCACAAACAGTGGCAAATATTTATTCGCCCTTAATTGACTGATGATTCTAATGCTTGTTGCATTTTTAAATTTCTATTGTTTCCACGGAAACAAAATCTAAAATAAAGTTACTTCATATACTTTTTATATGCTCAGTTTCATGTGAAATGCACTACCCATTAAAAATAATGTTTTATTATTGCATATAAAATGATCACTATTTCCAAAAAAAAATCAAGTGGTTGTGGTGTTCGTCTACTGTCTCTCATCAATTTGTTGCTGTTTGTGGGCAAATGACGGCCGTAGGAAGATAGTCGATATCGAGGAGTAAGACGAAATCTAGAGTTTGTTGAAAGACGTCATACAGCTTTAACACCTGGAGTTATGGTTTGGGGTGCGATTTGTTTCGGTAGAAGATCACCTCTTGTGTTCGTCCCAGGCACTTTAGATGCTCATCGCTATATTCATAATGTCCTGGAACCGGTGTTAGTATGTTTCATGCAGACGTTGCCAAACGGTATTTTCCAACAGGATAACGCACGTCCACACACTGCAAACATTACCAGAACGTACCTCCAACAAGCAAAATTGCAAGTGTTGTCCTGGCCTGCACGATCACCGGACTTATCGCCGATCGAACATCTTTGGGACATGATGGGCTGGCGACTAAGATTATTTCCAAGAGCTCCTAACAACTTAGACGAGCTGAGACACCAACTTAAGGTTACATGGAACGAGATACCCCAGGAGAACATAGACCACTTGATAGAAAGCATGCCACGATAATTAAATACTTGCATTGCTGTTCATGGCGATATTACACATTATTAATTTTGGTTTCGTTGTTGTTATTATTTCTTATAATTGTTAATCTTTTTTTATGAAAACCTGATCATTTCATACGCAATAAACATTATTTTAGCAAAGTTTCATACTCGTAGCTTTATTTTTAATGGGTGGTGCCTATCCCTTGATATATGTGACAATCCTTGATATATGTGACAATAAATAATAAATTTTTAGATAGATAAAGCATGATAACGCTGTTTCATAAATTTGTAAAGAGAACTTGTTCATTATTCTTTGAGGGTGTTCTTCTCATTATTTTGAACTTACAACATTGGTGACGCATTTCTTGTTTGCTATTTCTCAACATCATGAAATAGTTAATTAAGTGTATGTTTTTAAATGTATTACTAAACGTGAAATTTGGATTTGAAAAATGTATAATGGTAACTTGTCTATTTTGCTTCCTAGAGCTTTTCTTACATTACCTACTTTGGACTCTGAACATTGGTGACATATTTCCCGTTTACTTCTTTCCAACACAGTCAACAAACTGTATATTTTTTAAATGTAACACTAAATGTTAAATATCTTATTGTAAAAAATTAACACTTGTTAAAACGGATCTTAAAGTAAACAGTTTCCAAGTTAATGAACTCATTCTCACTATCAATATTTGGAAGAGGTTCGTTGTTTGAAAACACTTCTACAGTAAGTAGAAGATACCAACTACTATGATAATGGCACCAGCACTGCCACCGTTTAAACAATTAAATATTAATTGAGTAAATAAAAATCATTATAGAAGTTGTTCAGAAGGTAGATGTTAGACCACACTTTGTTGATAATTTAAGAGAATACATAGATATGCTCTGCGGCAATACAACGCGGGAATTAAAAAATGTTCCGCTGTCGCAAGAAATCGTTTTTATAATGGAGAGCCTGTATAGTTACAATCGTTTGACTGTTTCCTTTTTACTTTCCCATACCTTATAGGTATAGGGTATTACTTTCCCATACCTTATAGGTATAGGGTAAGTATTGAATTCATGAAAATTTTCGAAATCGAGATTTTAACGGAAATATCCGTTTTGGGTCTCTAGGGACCCAAAAAAGTGGTTTTTAAAAAATGTCTGTCTGTGGGTGGGTATGTACGTATGTACGTACGTATGTACGTATGTGACGCTCCTACAGCCGAAAGTATTGCTCCGATTTTGATGCGCTTTGGAATGCGGGGGTGTATCGAAAATTCATCAAAAAAATAAGCTTTTCAAAAAAATCCGATGCCGGAAGCGGAAGTTACGCATGTTTTTTTGGTATCACTTTTTTCGTGATTACAATTTTGAAACTTTTATCGCGGATAACAATAGAGGGTCATAAGACAAATCTGTTAGTTTTTTTCCGAACTCGCTAGCTTTAAAATGAAGGGCGCTATGATTTTTTGAAAATTTTGAGTTTAACGCCCAATTACTCGAAAACGGATGAATCGATTCAAATGATTTTTATTTTCTGAATAGTATATGAAGGGTAAAATGAGGTGATACAAAAAGTTTTTTGAAAAATTATAAGGGGCCTAAATTACGAATTTTCAAAATTTTGGAAATTTTCAAAAAATTATTTCTCAAAAACTGCTACAAGGAATTTTTTTAAATTTCATATGTCGATAGACCTCGCAAGGGGCTATCGATATGTTTTTTGAAGAACTCCGTAATTTTCCTGTGGCGCCCTCTACGAAGCTTGGAAGTTTGAAACTTCAAACTCCTTTAATTAATATACGAAAAAAGATAGGAAGCTGGGGTTTTCACTGAATCGCTCAGTACGTAATGGAGCATATGAATATGCAAAGAAATATTACACTCGTGGATATATGTAAGCGCACCGGCCCCCTCCCCCCTCTTTTTTAGAAAATATATTTTTTTTATTCTAACGGTTGTTATTTGTTTGCGTCAAAGAATCTTTTTCAGCGAAAATAAAAAAATCGATTTTTTATGCCCTACAAAATATAATTTCCAGGGACTTACAAAATTTTACCTCGGTAGCAATAGCGATTGGTACTAGTTAGACCGCGCGACGGCCTAGCGGTACGGACAGCCCGGTTGGTTCAGAACCATTGCCATACTGCCATCACTTGACGTCAGATTGTCCCAGAAAAGTCAAAAATAAAGATGTTCAATGCGTTAACTGTAAAGAAAATCACCCTGCTAATTTCAAGGGCTGTATTGTACACAAACAGCTGCAACAAAAACTATATCCAACACTGAAAAATAAAGCAGGACCTTCAGGGTTTCTCAGAGGCCAATATGTTCAGCCTAATATGACATATGCCCAAAATGCGCAACCAAACTCGCATCCAACTAATGCCACCAATCAGATACAACAAATATTAGCAAGCCCACCGAACAGTGATATATGCGAACTGAAGAATATGATGAGAGAACTCATTACCCAAATGGGTACAATGATGAATCTTATCACCACGCTAGTAACCAAAATGACGTAATGGCCCAGTTACTTAAAATAGGAGTATGGAACGCCAACGGCTTGTGCCAACATGCACAGGAGGTTAACTTGTTTATTAAAAGCCACAATCTAGACATAATGTTAGTGTCAGAGACGCACTTTACTCAACACAGCTATATCCGAATTCCAGGATTTCGCATATATAACACTAGACACCCCGATGGCACCGCACACGGTGGTACCGCAATCGTAATACGAGACGGTATAAAACATCACGAACTTGAAGATTACTGCAAAGAACATCTACAAGCAACATCAATAGCTATAGAAGATCATTTGGGAATACTAAATATATCGGCCATTTACTGTCCGCCAAGATATAACAACAAGAAAGATGACTATGATCACTACTTTAAAACTCTGGGCAATAAATTTATAACTGCCGGGGACTGGAACGCAAAACACCAGCATTGGGGCTCGCGTATAACCTTAACTAAAGGTAGAGATTTACTTGCAGCGCTTAAAGCGAATAATTTAACTGCTATATCTTCTGGTGAACCCACATATTGGCCAACCGACAGGAGAAAACTTCCAGATTTGTTAGACTTCGGAATAGTAAAAGGCATTAACACCAGGCAAATAAAAGTAGAATCTTGTTTCGATCTTTCGTATGACCACTCACCAATTATAATTACACTCTACTCTCACATATTAGAAAAGCAGAAACAGCCAACGCTTTATAGTAGATACACGAATTGGGAATCATTCAGAAGGACTATAGACGAACAAATTAAACTGAATATTCCATTAAAAACACCCACAGAACTAGATAATGCAGTAATTGAACTCACTGAAACAATACAAAGAGCGGCCTGGTCAGCGACACCAGATTGTAATAGCACAACTGTTAACGAAAAATGTCCGCTAATAATTAAAGAAAAAATACAAGAAAGACGTAAACTAAGAAAGAGATGGCAGATCACTAGAAGCGAGACAGATAGGAAAAATTTTAACAATGCAGCCAAAGACCTTAAGCAATTATTAAAACAAATAAAAAACAATGACATTCAAGAATACTTAAGCAACTTAACCGCCTCAGCTGACACGGACTACTCGCTTTGGAAAACAACTAAAAAATTGAAAAGGCCTCAAACATCTTATCCACCCATAAAAGATCAGGATGGTAACTGGGCTAGAAGCAATAAAGAAAAGGCAGCAACGTTTGCAAATCATTTGACAAAAGTTTTTGAACCACATGATCTCAATGCACCAGACCACCAAATCCAGGAATTCCTCAATGCACCATATCAAATGGAACCACCAATACAAAACATCACTCTCGCTGAAGTTACAAACACGATCAGCCGGCAGATCAACCCCAAGAAAGCCCCAGGGTATGACCTGATCAATGGGAAAGTACTACAGGAACTTCCTCCCAAAGGATACAAGGCTATACAACAACTTTTTAACACAATTTTAAGAATTGGCTATTTTCCTAGCCCCTGGAAAATAGCACAAATTATACTACTATTAAAACATGGAAAAAATCCAAACGATACAACATCCTACCGCCCCATAAGCTTGTTGCCAATTCTTTCTAAAGTGTTTGAGAAAATTTTCCTGCAAAAACTAAAACCGATCTTAGATACCAATGAACTTATTCCCGATCATCAGTTCGGTTTTCGAAGCCAACATGGAACTATAGAACAAGTTCACCGAATAATAAATATTATTTATAACGCCTTCGAAACGAAAATGTACTGCTCAGCAGCATTCTTGGACATCAGCCAGGCTTTTGATAAAGTCTGGCATGAAGGTCTACAATATAAAATTAAAAAAACATCTACCCCATAGTTACGTCATCATTCTCCAATCCTACCTAATGGGACGACACTTTTTCGTAAAATATCAAGATGAATCTACAGAGCTGCTACCAATAAAGTCCGGAGTACCACAAGGCAGTGTTTTAGGACCTCTACTCTACCTCCTGTACACGGCCGATCTCCCAACCACCAATACCACTACAGTTGCCACATATGCAGATGATACCGCTATACTCGCCGTACATCAAGATCCCATAGTTGCATCACAACACCTTCAGGAACACTTAAACGTACTCCAAACTTGGCTTCTTAAATGGAAAATCAAAGCCAATGAATTAAAATCACTGCATGTCACCTACACATTAAATCGCAACACCTGCCCAGCGGTGACGCTAAATGGTCAACAACTTACACAAGCAGACGACACCAAATATCTTGGACTCCATATAGACCGACGCTTAACTTGGAGAAAGCACATTTTCACGAAACGGAAGCAACTCGGACTCAAGTTACGACAAATGTACTGGTTAATTGGGAGGCAATCCCAACTCACACTCGAAAATAAACTGCTGCTGTACAAGGTCATCCTTAAACCCATATGGAGTTATGGGATTCAGCTGTGGGGCACAGCGAGTAACTCTAACTTGGAAATCCTACAGCGCTTCCAAAATAAAGTACTACGACTAGTAGTCGACGCCCCCTGGTATGTTCCGAACACCAGAATAGCAGAAGACTTAAACATACCTACCATTAAAGAAGAAATTCAGCGATTTAGTGTTAATTACTGTGCTAGAACTGAAGTGCACCCCAATGTGCTTGCGCGAACATTATTTGAACCCACTGGTGCAGTGCAACGGTTAAAGAAATTTAAGCCTAACGACCTAATGGCCAGATTTAATTAGGTTTACTTAATGACAGTTAGACTCAATGTGTAATCTATGTTCCCTCAGTATCCTCGCTAAGATACATATATTAAAGGAGAATCTTCACTGGAAGCATCTCCTGCATGTCATTATTTGTATGTACATATCTGTAATAACTGTCCAAACAATTACTTATTGTCCAATGGACAGATTGTAAATATAATGGTGTTAAATAAAAAAAAAACTATATTATTTAAAACATCAACAAAATGATGGATTGTTGATTAAGAGAATCCCTGATGTGGAAGGGATACACAACTTGGTTACAAAATGCAGCAACAGCTAATGGGGGCCCAAGTAGTTAAATTTAGAGCATTTGAAATGTAGAAAATGATTCAAATTTTATATACACTGAATTAATTTGGGAGGGAACGTCACTTTGTTGCATTATTTATATGCCCTACAAATCATTAGTACCAAAATAATACTTAAATATATTATATATAATAATATATCTAAAACCGAAAGTGTTAACCCCTGGTCTTTTGAATAGCGAGGAAGTATTTACTTAATCCTATAAAATACATATGTATCATATAACTTCTAAACACCGAATTTGAGAAAAAATTTTGCTTTTTCGTCAAAACATTTGAACTTTAAAAGTTTAAAACTTCAAAAAGTTTAGGATTGCTACCAGCTAAAATTTCGCATTTTTTATGTTAACTGTTCGTTAACTAAATATCGAATTTTAGAAGCGTTTTCTATACTTAAAAATTAAGAACTTTTTTCTATGACGGCGCCATCTGTGGGTTGTGACCACTGAGGTTGCTCTCATTTCTTCTAATTTCATTCGGCACCTACAGCAGTTTTTGTAATTTACTTCTATGTAAATCCAAAGCGTAATCGAAATAGAAACAGCCCGCTGAACCAGAAAACGGATTATCATTTCTAGGCGAAATTGAAAAGCCAATAAACTTATCAGATTATGGTGTTATTAAACAAATTTTTGAACTGCTTCTTGTGTAAACTGAAATCACAAATGTACCCAGCTCGGAAAGAAAGATTGTAGTTTTCTAATAATGTAAATTTATAGACCAAATCATTATGTTTATTGTTATATAACATATGCCTTTACATGTTAATACGATTAAACATTTTATATTACAGTATAATTTACGACAGATAAAGAGCCTTTAAAATTTTAAACGCATACGAACATACAGTTTTGTACGAGGGGAGTTTTCTATGTTATCTACCTAACTATGGAAAGAAAATGCTATCGTGATAATTTTATTATGTCAAGTCTCTGTGACATTTTAGAGTGTATCCTCCAAGTTTGATACAACTCGCTTAAGATTTGCCATTTCTGTATAGAGTTAGAGGTGCGAACATTTGCGAGTGATTTAAAACACAGAAGGGTCGTAATATTTCTATTGACAGAAGGCAATAATTCAAAGAATATCCATGAGAGAATGGTGGCTGTGTATGGGGAAAATACCTCCCGTCCTATTTTCAAGTTAAATTTTGGTGTAAGCAATTCAACTGGGGCAAGGAGTCTATTCAGGATACCAAAAGTGCGGAAGGTCTCTTGAAGCACGAACACGGGAGGCCATAAAAATAGATTTGGTGTAGACTGATGGCGGCTTTATCCCAAGATGAGGACTTCTTTAAAATTGTAACTGGGGATGATACCTGGGTACACCACTGGGACCCACTGATGAAACAACAGTCCATGTGATGGCTTCATAAGGGCTCTCCACCAACCAAGAAGGCGAAGACGCAATTCTCAGTGGGAAAAGTGATGGCCACAGTTTCCTAAGATGCTGAAGAGATTTTATGGGTTGAGTATATGCCAAGAGGGTCTACAATAACAGGGGGTTTCTACAAAGAAACAATAATCAATTTGAAAGCAGCTATACGCGAGAAGAGACCTCACAATTTTGCCCAGAAAACGGTGCTTCTGCACGACAACTGCCGGGTGCATAAAGCACGAATCGTTAAAGAAGCAATTGATGAATGCGGATTTGAGGAATTACAACATCCACCGTACAGTCCCGACCTCGCCCCCTGTGATATTATCTCTTTCCAAAACTCAAAAAACAGTTGAAAGGGAGTCGCTTTCTGTCGAATAAGGACTGGAAAAACGCTGTAGATTCGTATTTTTCAGAGTTATCAAAAGAATTTTTTTTCGAATGCATAGCGTTATCAGAAAGACGTTGGAATAAGTGTTTAAGCGTTAATAGTTCTTATGTTGAAAAATAAAATTTTGTTTGTTCTCTAACTTGTTTCCTTCATACTTAGGTAGATAACATAAAAAATTCCCCTCGTAATGTAGCTACATATTAGCACAATAGTTATATTAATAGTTCAGTTAGTTATGCTTTTGTCAATTTATTAGCTATTAAAAGTGGAAAGTGTCTTTCGATGTATAGAGAGAGTTTTTCAATTTATGTAATAATATGTACAGTGCGCGTCAAAGGTATGGAACATACCAAATAAAACTGCAACAACTGATTTTTACTAAATATTCGGAAAAACGTCGATTTTCTTTTCTAAGAATACACATTTGTATGAAATGTATTTGTTCTTAAGTAATGTGATTATTAATTCGTTTAAATGGTAGCACCCTTTTTTCCATATTTTTACAGACCTCCTCTCCAGTGAAATGGCGATATAAAAATATTAGCATAATAATTTTTTTGAGAAAAAGTTTCACAACATTCGTAAGTGTTTTTAATGACAATAATGACAATAACGCATCTGCTTCCTTAGAAACGTTAAATTGTTGACACTGATTTTAAAACATTTATCACGGTTGTCAAAGTGAACAATTTAACGATTAAACATTAACGCGGAAACAGATGGCTTGCATTATTTTCATTATAAATAAATCTAATGTTTTTTAACTTTATGTGCATTTCTCAAAAAAAAAATATTATGTGGGGCACCAATTATTTTATATCACCATTTATTTGGTGAGGAGATCTATCAAAATATGGAAGAAAAAAGAGAGTGGCCATATAAAAAAATTAATGATAAAATCATCACTTACGGATGCCAGAAAATGATCTCGACATACCAATGAATTTTTAAAATGAAAATTGACGTTTCAAGATTTTACAAAAAATTAGTGATTACAGTTTTATATGGTATGTTCCATACTTTTGACGCGCACTGTATAATCAATGTGAAGACAAATTTAATATGATTGAATAGTAACCTTAAAATGTAGTCAACTTATCATATTCAAATGAATTACCGTAGATATCCCATATTTTCAAACTAAAATGAGGGTTGCAGTAATCTATGAAAACGCATCATGGGCCGCATTACAAACTCATCTCCCCTCGTTATCACTTTGCAAAGCAATAATCAGCAACGAAAACTGAAACGAAAACCAACAAGCGCTTTGCGCTTTGGGGCTACTTCTGTATAACCCGCTGTTGCCAGTAGTTAACACATATTCCATAGTTTAGCACTTAAAAATCCTTTTTCGTGTAATAGGACTAAGGAATTCTGCAAAAAAAAATTAAAAAATAGTATTAAGTTGTCCCATCAAATACAAAATACGTAAGGGTTGGCCACGGCCACATAAAATAAAACAGGAGTAACTATATTTCGCGTACTTTAGGATTTATTAATTATCATCACTCTGCCAGTGTCAGTACAAATTATATCACATTACAAAAACAATGATTTTCACCGTGGATCATAGAAAAATTATGATTGATTCATGCATAACTGCGCACTGTAAATCCATTTTCCATTTTCTCGAATACTTTTCCGAAAATGCGGTTCAATCATAATTTTTTTATGATCCACAGTGGAAATCATTATATTTGTAACGTACTATAATTTGTACTGACATTGACAGAGTTAATTATAAATTCTAGAACATACGAAATACAATAAATTTATTTTCTATGGTCAAGCCATATGTATTTTGTATTTGAAGATATGATATAACTAATATAGCTGTAATTATATTCAGTTGCGATTAATATTTAGCAATGTACCAACATATACATAAAAAGCAAATACTTCTTGTGATTTTAATAAGGCTAGTGAAATATTACCTGATTTAAGCATTAGGAACAAAGTAACTTGAAATTCCCCCAACTCATTGTCTGTTACAGAGGCAAATTTCTTACAGGAACTAAAATATTTCTGAGCAAATGAAGCGAAAACGAGGGGTTAATGTTACGTGGTCATCTTAATATCAAATTTTTAAAATCATATTGTAATATTTAACGAAAAACACAGTGAACTTAAGTGTAATTAAATCATATAATATGTAAGTTATTGAGTGAAAATCAAGCCTTTGTTTTGGTATTGGTAGATGGCAGTAATCGATTTTTTATAATTACTTACTCTATATCTCAGCCAAATTTGCAGTAACATTTACGCACAACTATTTGTTGCTAGATTATAGGTAAATAAAGACAAAAAACTGAAATCGTTGGCTATGTGTGCAATTGGTGGCCTAACTGACAATGTTTCTGTGGTGGATTGCAACCCCACCTATGTAGATGTTTCTGAAAATACTGGCGAGACGTATCGTACTAAAATAACAGAAGACAACTATCCGCTTTTTTTTTTATAATCTCACATGCTGCCCTCTTACAACAAATGCACGCGAACTAAAAGTACATGATAGTTAGATGCCAAACCAACAATTTAGTACGGCTACCATCCGCATGAAAGGCTAAAACAACAATTACAATGTAATCTGTAATTTAGCGCTGCTTTTAGCTTTCTACATAACCAATTAAGTAGTAAGTATTATCCACCGTTAGATGGCGCATACGTACATATTATACTGCAGTGACTTTATACTTGTACCTATATGTACACTTTTAAGTAAATTGAATATATAGTACTTCACAATACCAGTCATTCGTATTAATTTTTGTATTATACCCTACTATTATACTCGATGTTAATGCCTGCCTTCATCATTTTTAATTTTTTCGGACATTTATATATTGTAAATATACTATTAGCGCGTAGATTATTAATTTGACATGCATGACAATTATTCTGAGGTCAAAACTGAAGTTATGTGCATTTCACACGCAAGTCGATTTCTGTGAGGGATAAAACAAATTACAGTTCTTTCTTTGTAGGTTACATTCTAAAAATGTAATAACATACTACTAGAACAAAGAAAACTTAAATGGGTAGGTACTTAATTTATTAAGAAAATTTGCGTATATAGATCTATACCTGCACATTTTAATAACTTACCTGTTATACCGTATGGATTATTATTTTCTGTACATGTGTGATAAACACATCAATGTAATACACTAAAGGCGGAATAAACTAGTTCGTAAATATAAATTAGTACACGATATATGCAAGGCTCATACATGTATGCGATATATTTACCGTTTTGTAACTGTATTCATTAGAAGTATTTTATATTTTTACAAGGAAAGAGGAAGTGGTTTTACTTGTCGGTTTTTACAATAAAACTTTCCATCGAGTTTCGTTTATATAAGGTGGTTTAGCATTTATCTTGCGGTTATTTTCAAACTCCCACTTTCTATTTTAAGCTTAAATTTCTGGGTATACAGAGGGTCCCAATTTCTTATTTCATCGAAAAATATTATCTACGCGGAAACCAATATATTTTCAACAAACAGTATCGTAAAGGTAATGTGTGGGTAATATTATTTTGCTAATCTACAGAATACATGCCAGATTAACCAGGCTGTCGTGTTGCCCACTGATAAATTTGGCTACTTCCTTGACCTTGTTTAAAATTTACACGTCGAAGCAGTGAAAGTATAGCTACTCTCAAAATTATTGCTTGCAATACTTAAAACACATGTTGAAAATTTTGTGGCTTTACTATAAACTGAAACATTATACAACGGTCTAAATAGATGGTTTATAATTATCTGCATGTTACGAGAAACGGGCAGTATAGTATGCTATTTTTATATTTTGGAAGGTTAACAGCATACGGTTTAAATCTACACTAAGGTCTCAGAAAAGTCAGTTATTTTTAATACCATATAAGTTGTAAATATCATTGCATGAGACTTTGAACATAAAAACTAGCATTTGGTTGGATTTGCTAATTTCCTGCCCAAATAAATTATACATGAAGCTATTGTTAACATGGCAATGTCGTATCAGTTCATAAAAACATATGTATATAAAACTACCACGCCAATAAAGAGAATTAAATCTACAAATAAATGGTCAACTTAGCATATGCAAAATAACGCTTTTGTCGTAAATTTTCAACTCTTTAACCTATTCCAAAAGATATAAAGTTTGTTATGCAAATAGATTTTCCTGAATTAAATAAAGGGGGGCAGATTTAAAATTTAAAAAATTTCAATGTTCCCATTTAATGCAAATGCCAGTGATCTGAAATAACAATACCCAGTACTATATAATATTTCAGTTGTCATATAGCATAATAATTACGCAATGCATTACGTAATCAAAGTGCACTGCAAAGCTTTTGTCTAGTCTAGACTACACTGTTACGTGTAACTCCAATTTTGCTATAGTTGAAGTACACGTGCTGCAATTCTGCAAAGTATACCTACCAGACAGTATGCAATTTGTTAAAATGTCTATCATTTTTGAATTGCTTGCACTTTACTACACGTGTAAGAGATTCTTGCCAATAAATATTGTAAGAGCACGTGAACTATAAATGCTAATAAATGTTGTCACATGCGAAAAAATATAACACATATGCGTTAACAAAAGTATTCTGTTACTCTTACAACGTCGGATATAATTCGGGATTTTGTATTACAAGTACCCGCTCCGGTACCTAATTCACATACAAACTCTGAACTCAAACTCAAAAACTTCCCCGAGCTGTAGCGCTCTTAGTCGAAATCGTATTGCGACGACCGATAAGCTAATCGAAATGGGCAATGAAATACTGCATATTTAGCTACCTAAAACATTATCAGAGCCTATTAAATTTAATAAAGATAGACAACCTTGTGCTTTTAAATAGGCAGCTATGTATTTTTTGTCCATTCTGGTGAACTTTTTTTCTGAGTTTACTTATGACAATACATCACTCTACCATCACCAGAAAATATCGAAGAATTTGTCAAAAATCAGTTCACTGTGTTATTAATTATCCAAAAAATAAGTCTTTGACTCAACACTGAATAGCTGTTAACTCATAGTTAAACTTTGATAAACAGTTTATAGTAAAATGGTGAGGAATTCGATTTTCATTTTGTCTTTCTTGTTGCGTTAAAAGTATTTTTCCTGTGTGCATTTTGCCAATTTTTGCGAGTCAAAGTCTGCTTTTCAAAGGTATATTTGCAAAATTAGTAACATAATGTAGTAGTTTTTAGCTATTTCTGTACATGTTTGTGGTTATTGCTCACAAAAGTTAGAACTAAATCAAAATTGACCAAAAATACATAATTATATAAATTACAATCGACTATCGCTATTAAAATCTAGTAAGCTCTGAAATATTTTAACTACATCAGAACGTAGTGTTTAATGATCAATTTCTATTAACATATCGAGCGTTTCAATGAGACTTCGAATACTTCGATTAAAAGCGCTACAGCTCGGGGCGGATTTCATCATCTAGTCTGTATAATACTCGAATAACATCACGCTTTATATTCTTTAATTCATTTTGTATGAATCGAACTTTAGTATTTAGACAAATCTTAATTACCTACTCTTTAGGACTACCGAAAATACAATTTCCTTTGTTTTAGAGAAACCGTTTCCACGCAAGTTCCGTGATAATTCTATTCTACTGTACAAGTTATGTTGGAGAACTCCTGAAGGATATTATCTTTTCATAATTTTAATTTTTATGTCATATTCACGTGTTCGTTTATGTCTGCAAGGGATGGTATTTCGTTTTCGTCTGTTTTTGTTCATAGGTCTTTATAATACGATGAAACTGATGAAAAACAAAGAAGCTCCTGGAATCGACAGATTAGGTATAGAATTGTTTAGAATCGCCCCTCAACAAATGTTAACAGGATTAATAATGTAATAATGTATACTCGAGATCCGGACACATACCAGAGGAGTGGCAAGTTGTCCAGGTTATACAACTATCTATACAAAAAAGGAGACCGAAGGAACTGTTCTCACTATAGAGGTATCAGCTTGTTAAACGTTGCATACAAAATATATTCTAGAATTCTTACATGCAGAGTTAATACGTTAGCGGAAAACATGCTCCCAGAAGTACAAAACGGCTTTAGAAGAGATAGATCGTATACCAACTGCATATATTACGCTAACCCAAATAATAGAGAAACGTAGGGAATTCAACTTACCCACGTATGTGGTCTTCATAGACTATCACAAGGCGTTTGATAAAGTCGCCGGAAACACACTTTGGCTCATAATGGCAGAAAACGGGTTGCCACAACATCTTATTAGAGCCACCCAAAGTTTATATGTAGACTCAAAAATAATTATAAAAGACGCTTCATCACATTTAACATATCATTGACCATGTCATACAACAACGGCAAAAGAAAGTACAAAAGCACCCTTTCATCAACAGAACAAAATTAGATACAATTGTCTTTGCTGATGATCAGACATTGATTGCTAAAACAGCAGACGACTTTCAAAGAGCGCTACATACACTGAATAATACGGCAAACATTTCAACTTAAATATATCCAATACGAAATCAAAAGTTCTAGCATTCTGAGGTAATGATCTTGTGCGAGCCAAGATAGTCCTAAACAACAAATCGTTAGAACAAGTGGATAGCTTTAATTATCTCGGCTACAACATCTCATATGAGAATAATACAGGCGATATTAAAACAAAAATAAACAGGTTTCAATACCTATGCGGAACACAAAAAAGGATCATTTAAAGGTACACGTAAATATACCCTTCTAAAGTTTAAAGAGGAACGGCAGTTCCCACCCTCCTATATGGCTGCGAAAATTGAACCATCACTGAACAACTACAACAAAGCATAGAAGCGGCTGAAATGAGGTTTTTAAGATTTGTAGCTGGTTACACAATACAAGATCATCAACGAAACACACGTCAGAAATGTGCTACAAATATTTAATTTAAACGAAGCAATTGAAAACTACAGAGAACGATGGTACCAACATATATTAAGAATGGACGACACACGCATACCAAAGCGAATCTTGGATTATACTCCCCAAGGGAGAAGAATTAATGTAGGCCGTCCAATGAAGAGATGGAAAGATCAACTGTAAACATGAAGACGGAACAAATCAAACTGGCTTAATCCTTGATGTTGATGATGATGTCAAAATATATAGTTTTGTTCCTTAATTTGATTTTGTTGCTTAACTTACGACAGCACACAGGAACCAGCTTGAATTCTTTCGAAATAGACTATCTAATATATTGGTAGCCGTTTGGTTCACAAGAGCATATTAGTAGTATTCTTCGAAGCAATTATTTTTCAAAACAACTTCCACAACATGTACATAGATATGGAATCTATAATTTGGTCAAAATTCAAACTAGAGAGAAAACTGAACAACTACAATGCAATATTTCTAGTTTTTGATCAAAGTGTAAATTTAATTCCTAGCAAATACATTATCTGTGGTACTGAAGAAATTTCTTCTGGAAAGGTGTTTTGCAGAGAATGAAGAAGTAATACCAGATGTCAACTTATTTTTCGAGCCTCAGGGGGAGATATTCCTAAAATGGGTACAACGTTAGATTTTATGTGTGAAGCTCATTGAAGATTCGGTCAAATAACAGTTAAAGTGATTTCCAAAAACACAGTTGATTCCAAAGATATTACGAATTTAATTGTACACCCTCTTATCATTGTTGCTTGCATCTACGATCGAAGTAGTATTCATTAGTAATGTCATAAATTGAGTTTTATTTTAGTTTTACAAACCTTGCAGATCATTTACATGCTAATTTATATATAATGGCAACAAGCACGATTTGCGATAGTTGAAACCAGAACTAATTTAAAAATACTGCAATATATGTTCGAAAATTTAGACGTTTTGAAAGACAAGAACAGTTAGGGGTTAACAAGCGCAATTTCTACATATAATTAATTGAATTTTTATTCATTGTAATACTATAACTTTAAACTTACATTATCATCACAACAATTTTAACTTCTTAAAATAGTACCATTACATAATAATTATTCAGCACGTGACCAAATCGTGTGAACATTCAAGGAGCAACAGTTTCTTTGTTATAATTTAAGTGACTATTGTAGTTAACTAAGTTTTCATTTCCTTACAAACTGTATTATTATTATTGTATTCTCCAGATTTTATGAGTCCATCCAGTTGAAAATGTACCTCTTTAGCGCTTATTCCATTGTAGTATCCAAGAGTTTTAAAAATATATATCTCAACCCGGAAATTAAAATAAGGTGTGACAATTGGCCATGAAACGTCGGTTTGCGGATTACAACAACTTTTGGTATGAATGAAATAGATTAATTACTAAATAACGTGGATAAACCGGTATCAGCAATTAATCTAAAAATTAAATTTAGTGTGCTATCGTGATATTGGTGGCAAGAAACAGAATTGTTTTAAATAACTTAATATATCAGAAGAATTTGAAAACGTGTTCTTTAAAATATTGTAGATTTAAAAATACCTCACAATAAAAATCATAAGTACACAATTAATTAAAGTTAGCAAAACTAAGCATTTTAATATTTTGTTAGGCAGCTACTGTTATTTTTAAAATCCGTTGCTCTTCTTGGAAAAATTTTAGTATACTCCGACGAAATTGTATCATATCTACTATTCTCCTAAATCTTTTTTTAAATCGGGTTCTCTAGAAATGTGACGTTTATCTATTTTTCTTATCTAACCCTGGCAGAAATGTTTACTACCTTCATGTTTGGTGATTGTGGTGGAGTTTGGAAAATTGTATGACAATCATTCTCTAACTACAGTCGAAGTTGTCATGGTAAAACTGCAATTCATTAAAAACCCACACTAGGTTACAAATTACTTTTTTGGGATTACAAATACATCTACTTACCCAATTAAATCACAACTTCCAACTACACTAATCAACATGCATCCCTCACTATAGTCTCTAAACCATGGCCGAAAGTTCTTCATTGCATTGTCATATATCTTTCTTTACTGTAGCATTTGACTCAAACAAATTTAAATTGTTTATAAACATAAATAACGGTTTTCCAGAAGTGAAAATCATTATTCATATATTCACCACCAAATGCTATTCAAACGCTTCTGGGAGCCCCTTACCATCAAAATATTGGTGGTAAATGGTGTAAATGAATACTAATTTTCAATTCTAGGAAACCGTTATTTACGTATATAAAAGCGAGCTTAATTTACCACCAAAGTATTGGTGGTAAAGGGTTCCCATATCTCTTTGTATTCTTAAAACCACCGTCTCAAAAATTATATTCCATTTTCTATTTTGGTCGTTTATGAGGGATTTTTACAATTTTTCTAGAACTGTTCTTACAGTTTCTGAATGAACGTCATTCGTAAATATTTTCCCAGTTCAGAATTAATTAATTAAACATAAGTTTATACTTTTTCTAATTCTTCTATTATTTGTCTTAAATCCACTGGTTATACCTACCTTGAACTGTAGAACAATTCCCACTAATGATTCAACCAATTTCCCTTAACTTTTTTGGTGCTGGTACTGTACAGAAGTTTACTTGCCATGTACCCGTTGTATAATAGATTCGAAGTCAGTGTAATAGGTTACCGATAATTGGCAAATTGCGCCTATTATGTCCGACAACAATGATTAATCCAGGTTTGTACTGCTACAACAAACCAGCGAGTGACTAATAAAAGTTTGGTAATTATTTACACTGACTGTATAATTTTTAGCGTAGCATTCTAGAGTAATATTTTTTATTCGATTTTAATATTAGTGGAACTTTTTTCTTCCTTTTCAATAAATTGAAAATACCACTAGAATTTAATAAGAAAAATATATTAAAGGTTAAGTAAACGGATGGTAAATCAAATGTACGATGTTTACAGTGACTCACTGTGGTTAAATACAGAAACCAATAAAATTTCAAAAGTCACAAATATCTGGTGGTCGTGCGAAAAATCATATAGTAAATTTTTGTTGCGATGTACAAAATTCTGTTTTTAGTATTTTTTATGACTATTGTGTTTTCTTGTCCTGTTTACTGTTGAACTGTTGTCTAAATCGCCTTTGTTTACATTCTTAATAAAAAATACACTTGGAACTATGACAATCACGTACAGCTTATCGAGCTACATACTATTATACTTATTTGACTTGTTCGCAATGTCTATATTACTGGAACCTATGAAAAATATTTGCAATGTTACAACTTCCAAGTACTATACTATACAATTATTATACCAATGCAGGGAGAGTTTTTTCAAAATTGTTATTCAGTATCTTTACGTGCAAAAATTTACATATAAAGATTCTAAATCAATTAACTTCTTTTGTTATTGTACAATATTTTGCGTACCTTTTCTATGTAAAAAAGTATTAATGTACCGGGAAAACAACTAGATCGTAAAAGTCGTAAACATTTCTAACAAATTGTTTGCTCTGACTAACACACGTGATGGTGAAAACACGATGATGCTTCCGAAAAATACACATCACATTGTTCCGGAAAACACGCTAATATTCTAAAAAGTTACTACAAATATTTTACAACCAAATTGAAGCATTAAACAATCCCATAATCTGTTTGATACTTATCCGAAAAACAGCACGTGTTGATCGATCAAATCAAGCGTATTGTTTGGCCTCGTTGCGTTCCAATTACCTTCATTTATTTATATTTATGAAGAGACACGTGTAATTAAATTGGTTAGTTCTTTAAAGTTTACAACGGCACACTCTGAACATTTGAAAATCATTTACAAGTTCTGGAAAATAGCTCGCGTTTGAAATTTGGAATATTTATTTTGGATGTTTTCAAAATCACATGAAGGTTAGTGTTGGCCAGAGTCTTTGCTGGATTAGTTCCATTTGCTATAAAACAAATCCGTCTTTAACAATGACGCATTTGGATCAGGTGCAAGACGAGGCATTCAAGACGTCACTCACACAAACAACTTCTTAAAAGTATGTTTGAACACAGTTTTTGGCGGTATTTGTTAGGAATGTTTGCCAATAATCTGGCAGTGGCGCAACATAAAGCATATTAAAATGAACTTTGATTTTTGTAACTCTAAAACAAAATTTTCCGCATAAACTACAGTGTTTAACAAATCAGATTAATAAAAGTGTTGAACGAAAGCTATTTGAATACCAATACGTTTATCAATATCTTTCTTCCAGCAACACCTTTGGTATCTACCACACGTTCTGCAGATTGACAATAAGAATTTCTAAACTATTTTCTAACTGCTTCATCACAAAAGATTGTTAATAATAGGACTTTTCCGAGCTTGATAACATACAATTTAGTATTTATAAGACCTTCTTGATGACATAAAAAATTTCTAAATGGTTGCTACTTGAGTTCCATTCTACAATTTAACAAGGAAATGCTAATCACACAAACATAGTTTTAATATATATAAATAAAATATAAGATTATATGTCAGCTAAAAAATTAATATTAACCAGCTTATTTTAATGTTATACTTAAAATTTCACAAATATTTTCTAAAAAATACCGATTGCTTAAACGTACTCTAGTTTAGATATAAAAATATATTACTAATGAAAGATTACCAAATTCAATGCATCGTCCTCCAAATGTCATCTTCATACCAGAACATTAAGTTTTTCAGTTATCTATAAATAGAAGCACATGTGATGTCGTTAAAAGTAGGTTATGCTGTAAGATGAAATATTTTACTAAGTAATAAAGCATTTCCTTTCGTAACTCGAGTATCTTTTCAGTCAGTAGAGTGTTAATTGTTCAATAGATAGTACTGGTACTTTCCTTTCTACGTCTGTCATAAATCAAAAGTAAAATGATCGAAAGTATCTCTTACACTTATAACAGCTTGATATCTAAATTTTACTCAATTGAACGCAGTGTATCACTTTTTCTTTTACAGGAACTACGGATGTTTAATTTGTCGATATAACTACCCAGAATTTATATCGTAATTTGATGGTATTTCTAAAAAGCAACATTTACTTAGTAGTTAAGCAGTTTTATAGTTTATAACTATTAGTATTTATATCAGAAACCACCTTCCTGATAAAAAAATTAAACTGAATATAATGTAGGAACACCACAGGGGAAAGTTCAATTTAGGGTTTAATTAAGCATTATTCATACTTGATTGCACTTTACGCAAAGTTAATCAGGTAAACACACGTATATCAAATGGCAACATTGCTTTGAAGCACTAATAATTATTGAAGGTGCCGAAATAATGAATTCAATGAATAATTTGTGATTAATTAACTAAAACGCAAAAACTTGTAAAAATTGTATATGTAGTAGTAACATTACTTCTTATGATTCTAAATGAAAAATGAAATTTGTAAAAAAATTGATTAATGAATAATATAAGTATTTTATAGCAAACCCCTGTAACACAGCTGACATTCATCAACAAAGACAATTATACAATTAAAATAAGAATATTAATTGGCACTGCTAATTCATCAATAAGTATTCATTAATTGATATATTGTCATTGTTCCACAAATTATACATGATAATTAAACTTTTTTAATTTTCTAAATACTCTAGTCCAAATAGTAGTTGAAACGCTTGCGTGAAACCGGGAAAATATAATTCAGCAGCACGAAATACAGACCTGTGCGAGTGGAAGGACACTGAAGATTCACTGATCGAAGAGCTAGACAAAAGCTAAAGTTTTACAAAAGTTGCGTCTCTCTACTATATTACTCGTATATTACTACTACATATTATCTTAGTTTAACACAAATTGAAATAAAGAAATGGTAATAATAAGAACTTTAAACTTTAATTGTAACTATTTGTCTTGCCCTATTTAATTCAACAGCAATATTTGACTTCTGCAGTAAATCAAATTAGAATGTACAACGGCAGCAACAATTATATTAATTGTTTCTTGCTTTACTTCCTTGAAATTGCCGTTTCGACGTTTTATTTGAGCTTTGCACGTATTTCTATATGTATACATTGTATAATATAAACGTATTTTGTAGTTATGAAAAATGGATGTAGATTTCTACCTTCTCTTGTCTTCTATTCTAAAACTTCCAATACCTGGGAATGTATGAACTCAATTCATTAAAGATGTATTTGTCAAAGTGTGTTTGTAAATTTGAAATACCTGAAGTGTATTCGATATACGTTTATCGCCGAAAAAGCGTAAAATGATATTATACTATTTGTTTACAACGCATGGTTCTGTTCGAAAAAATGTTTATTGTATTTGGTATCGATATTTCTAACTATCTGGCCTATATATACAGAATCGCATTATGAACAGTTTAGTTTGCAAACATCTGATTTCAACAAATCATTACCCCTATCTTTTACTTTGAATAATGGTGTTGAACATGTTTTTTGTAGTGTCATAAATTTGTTTAAATGTACTTATTTTGATTAGAATTTTATCAATTTTCTTTGATATATCACCGAATCATAGAATTGAAATATATGTATTTCCATTGTCAGAGTGGTCTTGAGGATAAAATTTTTGAAAAGGCTAATTTATAATTTTTCAGTGTCAATCAGTTTAGTCGTAGCCATTACCTTACGCAATTTGTTTTATAATCAAAATCTCATTGGTCTTTTTTTGTCATCTAGACCTAGAGGAACTACTAAAGCTCTATGTATGAAATATCTACAGATTCCCAATTTATGTGCTTTATGGTGACAAGAATCTTGTGGTATTTTGATATCTGTTTGTGTAGGTTTTCTATAAATAGAGTATCCGAGGTCGTTTTTAGAATTAATTTTGATGTTTATATCTAAATGTTAGTACATTTGTTTTGTTTCTCATGTAAAACTTAAATAAGCTATTAAAATACTCTAAAATGTCATCAAGAAAACAACAAAACAGAACCAAAAGATAATAATATTTTCTCAGATTGATTTGATTCAAAAATTAGATCTTCTAAATGTTCAATAAATAGAGTATAGTCCACTGATAATGGACTCTTGGATGTAATAGACCAATTACCAAACTCCCGACTAAAGAGTCATTTAAGCCTATGGAAATACAATCGGATATTATGGACTCGCTTATAATGGACTTTTGCTTGTAATGGACTTTTGCTTGTAATGGACTTTCGCTTGTAATGGACTAAAAAAATTCGCCAAAGTTTTATTATGTGCGAACCTAATTCCGTTGGGGGATTGGCCTCTTATCTCGGAGCCGCCCCGGCGTCCCGAGATAACCGAAAAATCTTGCTGCTTCTGGATAATTGTCCGGCATATCGTCGATTTTATTATGCAACATGAAGCTCGCCCGTATTTCCACCAAGAACAACTACGGTTGTGCAACCGACGGACCAGGGTGTCGTATGGAGTCTCACAAACCTGCAGAAAAGAGATGTTGCTGCGAATCGTTGAAATGCAAGGTGCCAGTGATGTTAAACTTTTAACAATTGTGGACGCCATTAACATACTGAGCCTTGCTTGACAGACGACATCTGCAGAAACTATCCGTAATTGTTTTGGACATGTAGGATTGATAAAGGAACCGATTTCGTTAACTAAGGAATATAAATTCAAAATATCAGATTAACTGAATGGGTAGCTGTTCAAAAATTTGTGGACAGTAATCTATTTACAGATTATGTTCATGTTGCTGACAACGTCATAACTGTCCAGGAATTAACACACAAACAAAGGGATCACTGAAGAATTTTGTTCTAATGGCAACGAACAACAAAAGGAAAAAGTGGAAGAACAACAAGTTGAAGTGACTTTTTCAGATGCCTTAAAACCTTTACAAACCTTAACAATACTTTGAGTAAAGGGATGATGCAAGTAAAATTCTTCATCAATTAAACAAAATACAGATTGTTATACGTTTGTAAGGAAAAAAGTAATTCAAAGAAAAGAGACGGATTTCTTGTAAAGTTATCTTATATTTTTGTGTTGTTCGGACTTTTAATACATGTATTATTTTACTTAAAATTTAATTTTGTTTTCCACTTCAAACATCGAATTCGGATAATATGGACACTCAGTTATAATGGACTAATATTGACTGCCCCTTGAAGTCCATTATAAGCGAGCTCCACTGTACTTATTACCTAAAATTGGCGAAATTGGACTTTCCATTGGTAACCCGTCTTTTTGAAGATAAACTTGATCATTAAAAATAAAATAATTTTGATTAATTGAATGAATTCATTCCGTTTCATTAATTCAACATATTTGTTAAGAAAACTATAACAAATGTAATGTAGGATGTCACATCGCATATTTTCCTGTTGCTCGATCGTTTCTTTGAATTCATTATAATATAAAATAATAAATTTGCTTGTAGAACATTAACTACTGCTCAAGGTGTTGCAATTTAGGATAATAATTAATCTTGTATACCACAATATCTTTATTTTATACACAACGTACGCTACAACAATAATTATGGAAAAAGATAAAGCTATCTGCTTTTATTGTAACTCAAAATGATAACGATAATAATGATTACGTCATGGTAGGTTAGGTAGCAAAGTAATGAAGGTGGTACTTTGGTATTATATAATACCAGTGTCACATTTTCACTACAATTTTAACTCTACACAATTACTGGTTTGTGACTTTTAAACCGTATCGATTTTTTCTAACTACACATAAATAAGAATATAGTTAAAACTGCTAGGAACGACAGCTAATAAAGGGTATCTAAGCTTCCTGTTTCAGTAATATAAATAAGCAATTTCTGAAGAACTTGATTTCTTGGTTGATCTAAAATTAAAATTACATACAGAAAGTTTACGTTTCAATTAACATCAACTTTTTATAAATAATTCTATTTTTACATTATAAATTTGTCTAATGTGCTTCTATTATGTTTTATTAAATGTAAAATTTGAATCACAAACAGAAAGTTTGTATTACAATTAACATCAAATATTTACAGATTCTATTTTTTATAACATAACAATTTAACATAAACTTTATATTGCAATTAACATTTCTGAATGATTCTATTTTTACATTATTAATATACCCTAATGTCCTTTCATTAGCGCTTAGAAATTGAAAAAAATAAATTATTTACACAGGCAAGTGGTTGTTTTTCATTTGATGTTTGCGATGCTTTGATCACCTCATTGTGGCGTCTTGTTTGTTTTTTGTAACATTTTGTTATTTTTTTGCAGATTCAGAATTATCCGGTCTGTCTCATCTCGGTAAGTGCTGTTGAGTTTGTCCTTCCTTAATGTAGCTCAAGCTTTCATCATTAAGCCGAAAATTAAAAAGCATAGCTTTGTGGGAATTTTTAATCTGTTATATGCAACCTAAATCGTAAATAAAATATAATTCTTGTTCAAGGACTTACTTTAAGAAAGATATTTCCTTTAACAAATCGTTTTTATTTAATTAGTTAAGTAATGTTTTAAAGACCGTGGTACTCACAGAAACGTTTCCTATGGATTTTTTTTATCTAAATTAGTTATGATCATGGTTATCTTAATTAAAGAAAGTACATCGGTTTTCATTTCCTTAAAAGTTGGGCATTTCTTTAAAACCACGTTTGTAATGAAATTTAATTGATTCGTAACTGATGTTGATTTACATGCTAAATACTTTCTTTCCTATTTTAACTTCACGTTTCCCGTCTAGATCGGTATAAAGAAAGCAATTTCTAGGCTCATTACGGATGTTAATTTATTTAAATGCTCAAATTAAAAGAATGATATAATGGAAATTAGTAATTAATGTTTACTACTGTATGAAACGGACCTTATTCAATAAGTCGCTGTTAAAAAGGAAACCCTTATTAAATTGGTGAAATATAGGAACATAATACAAGGCCTTTTTCGGAAATTAAGGCCAATCGGCTGTATAACAAAAAAGTAAATTCGAGAAAACATCTTAGATACAAGTTTAAACTATTTCTCTACATCGTTACCATTCGAATTTAAACGCTTATCATGTCGTAGTACACGTTTTTGTATACCTTCGGCATAGAAGGCCGCTGCCTGCGACGAAAACCAATTTTCCAACATCGTTTTGAGGTCGCCGTCGACGAGAAAACACTCATGGTTTCTTACAAAATGCTTAACATGCAGGAAGAGGACATATGGTAACCACTCCGAGCTTAGTTGGGACTGTTTGGGGATGGTTAAAAATTTCCAAATTGAATTGCTCAATGTATTGCACAGTGCGAGCCGCTGCGTGCAGTCGGGCGTTATCGTGCAAAACCACGATTCCAGAGGTTAGCAATTCTCGTCTTCCGTTCTGAATCGCCCTTCCTAACTTTCTTAATGTCTCATCAAACACGTCTGCCTTAATTATCGTACCAGAGAATTAACGAATAATACGCTTTTCTTGTCACTTTGACAGTCTGAATGCGATTTCGGTACTGATCGCTACCAGCTTCGTAGCGATGCAAGGTCAGTGTAGAGGGCATTCGCTGGTTTTTGTGAACATTCGTCAACATCTTCGCACAAACTTTGTTGTACTGTAGCCTGTTCGTTACAATTTCATACAGTACCGTACGTGAAATATGAAAAAAATGGGGAATTTTCAAAAACGTTGAACGCCGATCTTCACGAATTTACTTATTCAATTTTTCCACAAGATTGTCGTTGACAACAGGATATCTCCCACTGCGTTCCTCATCGTCCATGGTTGTTTGGCTATATCTCAAATTCGACTTTTTCTTCACTCATAATGCCTAGACCATAAACCTTGCATATTTGACAGGAAAGTTTGGCAGCGTTTTCGTTTTTTGCATGGAGAAACCGAATCACAGCACGCACTTCTCACTTGGCCGGATTTTCAATCGTAGTGTTCATTTTAGTATTATACAACAGAATACAACGACAGAACCACGGTAAAGTGACGTATGGGTGGCTCATCAACCACTAAAGCACCTTCACAATACACCAGATTTACTGCAACCTTCATTCGGCCGGAATATTCAAACGGCCCTTAGTTTTTGAATAAGCCTCGTACAACGCTAAACGAATACAGGTTTGCAGCCTTGAGTTAAGTTGTTAGAATTTAATCAAACCTTTCCATGAAGCTCATGACATCAGAGTTTTTCGAATATTTACCAAGACTTTCAGTTTATTAACGAACAGCATACCTGCCGATTACGTAAACAAAAGTACAAAACTATTTTATTATAAATAATAGCATGACACATGGATTAGAAGTAATACCGCGGTTATAAAATTGAGCCCTAGTTTGAAGTTTGTGAGCGTACAAATTGCAAAGCAACGGTACTAAATTCGTGCAGTTTTATTAGCCATCATATAACGCATTGTACATTTTATGTCTGACCTGCAAAAACAGTTATGTGTCACACTTTGATGTCTAAATCTATTATATTATCTTCGTTATAGACGTTTCTTTGAGTTATGTGTAATGAATTTATTTTGGTAACGAAAAATACTATAAACGCCCCGATATATAGGATCCAGGTGGATGTATGTTTGGAAATACACGATATTTACTGAAATTTTCATATTGCATATTTTAATATGCATGCAGTTTTAATAAACTATGTCGTTAGTCATTTATTCATGCAAAGTAGATAACAAAATTGTGTTGGCTATTATTAGGTTCAGTCCTGTAAAAACTTCATGTGTGGGTACTATAGATAATAATCTCATATTTTCGGAATTCCTTTTCATACTGTGTAGGCTTGATAAAAAAATTAACATTCATTTCACCTTTATTAAATTTGCAAGAGTTTATACGCCTAAATTTCAAAAATAAATGTATTTGAACACGCCACATCACTTATGGCAATTTGCAATATCGGTATAACAGCAACACAATCAAACAGTCAATAATGCAATTATGGGCAATTACGAAACATCTAATTTAGTCAATTTGAAACCGATCGCTAAATATGTCCGTATATAATTGGGTTTCCGCCCAAACACATTTAATTAAAAGTCAGTAGCACCAAGGCCAGGGCCATATCAGGATTGTTACTAATCGATTGTACTAAAGTATTAATCATTTCGTGTTTTCCTCTCTGAAAGGGTGTTTTGTATTTCTTATACAATTTTTATTAGTTTTCATGACCTCCAAATTTCATGCCCGTGTTCAACACGAAATGAAGGTTTATTTTTCTTACAATTTGTTTCAGTATTCGAATGTCATGGTTAAATACAAATGTATTGACGAACTGCATTTTAAAATGTGTTAATTAAAACATCATATTATCTTGTATTTGCTTTGGATTCTGAAAGTGTGGGTGGTTTTCTAGTCATCTCTTACACTCGGATCATATTAACCCATTAAACCCTCACACTACGAAATTTACCCATGATTGGCCGGTATTTACAAAGTAGGAAAATGTTAACAGTATCCCCCTTTTAAAAATTATCAATAAATTCGGATTTACAATATTATTGACCCCTCCTAAATAAGAATGTTTGATTGGAAAATCCAGGCTGAATTGTATTCCATGCTGAAACATATTTTAACCTTAAATGTTGAAATTGCAGCATTATATTCCAAATTTCCAGTTTATAGTCGTAATACAGTTTTTCCCGATATCGAAATTAAATTTTAAAGTAATTTTGGCTGTAATTGCATATTTAAGAATGAAATGTAATTGTTTATATAGACATAACTCGGATAAGCTTATACGACGATAGATGACAACTCATTCTGAATCAAGAGCCATATGTTTAAACACGAAATTCTAAGAAAATTATTGTCACACATTGTACATGTAATTTGTATAATATTTGTGGCAATATCCTTTACTTTGTTGGTTTAGGCCTCTGTATATATATAATGCTGAGATCTTCTATAAATACAGAATGATTAATTGCGCTTTGTCCCATTGGGGACTTGAAGGAAATTTATTTGTATTTATATATGCGCTGTAATACTAAACGTTTAGTCGTTGAAAGACAATCTGCTGTCGTTGATATGTATTTAGTAACTGTTGAGAAGAGCATCTAAGGTAAGGTACATAGAAATCCTGGATGTAAAGAACGTTTACGATGCAAATGATTGAATTGGCAACGAGCATAAATTACAATATTTTTAACATCACACAGCCTAAAAAGATCTATTATGGATTGTAATTCAAATAAGGCACAAGTTTTTGAAATTTTACTGAGATGGATGCCCAAACTTGCGCTGGTATCTATGTATTTTATACGGAACCATAAAAGGATTTAACAGAGCATGTTCGATAAACCTCAAATTTTACATTTACGTGAAACTATTGGCACAGTTTTTTGAATCAATATGTTCTCGTAGTTTCGAAATATTTAGTTCCGTGAAATACTTGTAAGAGTAATCTCGGGATTTTAATATGGATATCAGAAAAGTAACTAAAAATCGACGGCTTATTAAACGAAAGTAACTAAAATGCAAAAATTGATATTACATATGTGCATTTATGTATATATTTGCTAGGGCATAGCAAGGTATCCATCCTTACTTAAAGTACTGATACTTTGATAGGTATTCGGTGTTAATATCAGTATCCAAAAATATCGATGTATCAAAGCATGGAAGTTTTCAAAACATCGTATAAATAAAGTAGTAAGGACACCTAAGTATAAAAGCATGGAATATATTAAAGTATGAAAGGATACATATTGAAATAAATGTCGGTACTAAAAGCGCCAAATGTACTACTACTATATACATTTTCAAAATTGAGTGGGCAGAAAGTTATTCAGCGTGTTGGTATTGATACTGGTATTAGTACAAAGAAATTTCTAATTATAGGTATATGTATATCCTAATACAATGATAGGGTTAACAACACTGTATCTAGTGGTTTATTAGGTAAAAACTAATAATTTTGTAAGATATATCAATTTACAGTATGATCCTCAGCCCTAAAATATACCAAAGGTATCTATATATTTCTTCGACACCTACTTCAATACCTCTATACCTCTATACTTTCTACACTTCAATACTTTTTTATTACAGTGTTTCTATACTTATATCTGATATAATATATCGATATTTTCGATACTTTAATACTATCAATATTTTCGGTAGTTTAATACTATGGATATTTTAGATAGATTAATACTATTGATATTTTCGATAGTTTAGTACTACTACTATGGGTTCTTCGATACGATGTTATTGATACTTCAGAATAGTCAATACGTTGATACTTTTCAAAATATCCATACCAACCTCGTTTTTGAACAATCTTTGTGTGATTTTAGGTAATTACAAACATGGTTTTAACATTGTTAACTTATTTGCTAGTTTTGCAAATATTACGTTTAAGGAATGTAACAAGGAAATAAGTCTGGTTATAACCTAGTTGAACTCGTTAAAGCTGTTGGACTTCAATTATTGACTGTGTGTAGGATTTATCTCTAAAGATATTCCTCAGCCAAGTTCCTGTAGTTAGTTCAAGTTCCTACTGAAGATGGCAGCTTAGTTCTCGAAATAAGTATTTAGGTGTTCTAAATATCGTGGTGGTAAGGGGTTTTCCAAAGTTTATATATATATACATATATATATATATATATATATATATATATATATCCAAAAGGTAGCCAACCTTGTTTCTAGTAGCGATTATTAACGCGTTACACATCATACGATATTACTTCCTCTTCGATAGACGACTTAAA
>JABXWE010011142.1:0-34868 GCA_014611495.1 Limonius californicus | reverse complement strand
TATAAATGACAACAAACAGCAAAAAAACAAATGAAAAAGTGGACTACCTACTTGATAAAAAAATCCAGAAACAATTGAAGAACTGGAGCAACGCATTACAGAAGTTTGCAGAAATATCACTCCAGAAACTTATGAAAATGTAAGGCAGGAATTTCATAACCGACTTTTTATGTGCCAAGAAGTGAATGGTGAACATTTTGAACACTTAAGTTCATTTCTTTTTGCTGTAATTCTTAGCTTTTTAAATAGACTTCTTTATCTTCAAACATTTGTAATTTTGTGCTGGCTGAATATTTTTCTCTGAAACTCTAGGATCAGACGCAGAATTAAAAGACCTTTCAAATGAGGTGTCACTCGACCCCCCTTTCTATTTAAAATAAAAATTCAAAATGGCGCACAGCCGCCATTTTAAACGATAGAAAATTTAATCATGGGCTAAAAAATAATATTTAATTTCCCATTAAAGCACACCAAATATTGTGGTAAAATATCAAGTCGTTCAAAAATTAGTTGGGGGGGGGGTTACTTTATAGACACAGTGTATATACATATACACCTGTTATTCCATGTAACATACATGTATAGCAAATAATCTTGTGAATCTGGTACAATGTCTAATAAAAAAAAAAAAAAAAAAAACGCTTCGTTACGGAGTTACACTCTGCTGAAGTAGGATTTATCCAATGAAATTTTCGCTAGAGAGCGTATGCATTGCTTATTATTTTCGTTAGTAATTAATGTATTTAAATAATTTAATTTATATACGCGTTGAATTTTTTAAGCTGGCTACTACAGACTAGTAAAATGATAAATAATATATGAATTTAGTATTATATGTATATTCTGTAAAATAATAAAAGCTAATATTTTGAGTAATTGTGTGGTGGTAGCTCAGTTTGTAGAGCGCTCGTTTTTTGAGTAAAACGTCGATTCTGGCTTGGATTCGGAACCTAAGCATTACTATGCAGATTTATAAAAAAGTTGTCTGCAACCCACCGCACACAATTTACCAATCCGGCTTGCAACCGTGGGATCTTAATGCTAAAAACCTTCTCTGGAATTTCTGTGTGTGTGTGGTGCGGAAACACGTGGCAGAGAAGAGTCCGATGCTCAGCAGTGGGAAGAAAATGTCGATGAATGAGTGAGTGAGACTAAAAATGAATGTGCTATTGTATCTGACAAACATATATACATTTATAACTAAAGAGAATTTAATAGTATTTCTTAACTGGACATGACCAAAATTTCACAAAAATGTAATAACTAATTTGTTAATGGTGTTAATGAAATTACATAAAACATACAAGAAATGTAATGAGTAATTTACAATTAATATCTGTGAAAGAAATAAGAAAAATAATTTTTATTGTACTTTATAATGGAAAAAGTGACAATATTTTTCTAAAATAATAGTCAAAGAAGTGGGTAAACCCCTACCAAATTTAATTAGCGGTTCAATGGAATATAGTATAACTTTAATAAAATTAAAAGACCACTAAGAAAAATGTTTGTACCTACTCAAAAATTTTAGGTCTGCAAGTATACCTACTACCGCAGTAAAAAATATTGGTAAAAAGGGTTAGCAAGCAATTATTAGATTATGTAGTGCTCCTTAATATCTCTACCAAATATCAATGGGATTTACAGCAAATTAGCGTTAAGGACCTGCGTTTCAGTATATGTATAATAAATTACATGGATCTGATAATCATTACCCTATTTTTGGACTTCCAAACAGCTTTTGAGGCAATAGCTAGGGATAGGTTGATAAATAAGACAGAAATTGATGTCTCAAATAGGAAACAAAATGTTATTTGTAGAAAATTACAATCAAGATAATGTACAAGTCAGTTATGGAGTACCTCTACTATACTCCACTGTTGGTATTGTATATAAACAATGTGAAAAATGTAACAACATTGTAAGTTTCATTTTTTAGTAGATGTCATTTCAAGTATGATTGGCAATAGTGCAAAGTAAGTATGAAGAAACTCATTCAAAACCTGGAAAAATGGTTAGAATAAAAAAATTCAAACTTTATATAGATAAAATTAAGGCAATGCTGTTAAGAAGGAATGGAGAAGTTAGGACTGCGGCATGAAAACTGTAGCCGTAGATATAGAAATAGCTCATTCTTTCAAATATTAATGTATCATGACAGATGAAAAGGTAAATGTTGTCAGACATGTAGTATTTACACATAGAAAAATATCCAAAAAGTTAAGGGTAGTAATTTATAATGGGAAAAACAGGCAGTAAATATTTGCATAATTTTATCTCATTTCCAGTTTACCAACACAAACCTGTACTTGTCTATGAAGGGGATATATAAACAAATTGCAATTATTGCAAAATTATGCAGTGCAAATTATATTGTAAACATACAGGCATAGGCATTATATAAAGATTATTAAATTGATAAACATCAGTAAGTTGTGTGAAATGAATGATCTTATTTTCAATCATAAAACTGAATGTGATTAAAGTAGGAATATTTTAATACAGTATAACAAAAATATCATTTTTAATAGAAGACGATGCAAAGAAAAATGACAGTTTAAATACTAAAAAAAATCACACTGGGAAAGACAATTGAAAATCTGGTTCGCTAATGTGATTGATGTACATATAGCCAGAAAATGGAAGAACTTGTGAAGAAACGAAAAAGGAAACGAACATTTTGTTGCAAGGAGAGAATGGTTTCACTGCTTATTATAATCAATTGGTTATTGGTATCAAAACTCCGAGTCCCGATGTGATTACATTAAGCGGCATGCACTGTACTAGGAATAAAAGACAATATACAGGGTATTTAAAAAATACGTTCGGACATTTTACCCACTTATAGATCTCATCAATACAAAAAAAGTCGTAATAAACATGGGTTCAAAAATCAACCGTTTTCAAGATATAGAGTTTTTTTACGAAAATAAATATTGCTTGTTATTTCAATAAGTTTAAATTAAACAAATAGCCCTATAAATAAAACATTTTAATTACAAATAATTAAAGTAGATGTTCTGCATGTCCTCCTTCCATTTGTACACATCCTTCGCATCTCATAAAAATGAACGCCGCATTTTTTTAAAGATTTCCGGATTCATACGAACAGTCTGGAAGGCATGTTCTATTCGTTCTCGCAATTCGTTTAAATTATTCACAGAGCTTGAATAAACTAATGACTTTAAATACCCCCAAATATAAAAGTTGAGCGGATTGAGGTCAGGATATTTAGGTGCCCACACAACTGGACCCCCTCGCCCTATCCACCTGCTGTTGTAATTTTCGTTTAGGAAATTGCTGACCACGATTAAAAAATGTGCAGGAGCCCCACCGTGCATCAACCACATATTCATTCTATGAATGAAGGGTACCTACATCTTCTAACAAAAGTAGCAAGGCAATCTGCACAAAGTCAAGATACAATTGGCCAGTCAAACGGTTCGGAAGAAAAAAAGATCCTATTATATTATATGGCCTCCAAGAACACCAAGCCATATGTTAATTGAAAATCGTTGTTGATGATTCGATTCAATAATAGCATGAGGGATTTCATGTGACCAAACAGGGTTGTTGTGGAAATTAAAAATGCCACTTCTTTTCAGTGCACATCGGCAAAACATCAGACGTGTAGCTTAATTAGGCACAATAAGAGCCTTAACCCTTTGAATATGGTATGGATACAATTGCTCCTCACGGAACATTCTCCAAATTAGGGAAGCATTAATATTTGTTTCGGCAGAAAGTCTTCTAGTACTGATACCTGGATTTTCTTCAATCCTCCTTAAAATGTTAAGTTCTGCTTCAGGAATAGAAACTGATCTAGGCCGACCATCACCACCGTTTCTTGATTTAAATGCGCTAACTTCGGATAAACGTTGATACAAATTTGTAAAACATTTGTCACACAGAAGTGTTGGTTGGGTAATGCTTCGGCATACAAGCGACGTGATCACAAAGTATAAATAAACCCAAACGAACAAGAACACATAAAAACATGAAGGAGACATTATGAGGAAAAATTTAAAAACAACATAGATCAAATACCGAAAAAAATAAACATAGAGGAAGAACAAGAAGGAATTGGTGGAATAACACAAGAAGAAGTAACAAAAGCTATAAAAGAAATTCGAGTTGCCCTAAAGGGCAAAAGGATGTACGAAGAAGAAGAAGAGTTGGTAAAACAGGAGGTCCAGATGGGATAGCACCCGAGACGATAAAATGGGGAGGAAACAAAGTAATAGACAGTAGTAAATGACAGAAATAATCGACAAGACATGGGAACAAAACTGGAGGACTGGGAAAAGAATATGCTGATACTAATATACAAGACAGGAAATGAAAACGATTGTGAAAACTACAGAGCAGCAAGGCAGACCACTGACCATATAAGTGTACTAAGAAAAATAATAGAAGACAAAATTGGATCAAACACGAATCTGTTTATGACATTTATAGACCTAAAAGCAGCATTCGACACGGTCAAGAGAGATAACATATGGGAATGCCTAAAACAACTCCAAATAACACCAAAACTAATAGACACAATAAAGAGTATATACAGAAGGGTATAAAGCATAGTGCAGATAGACAGGATAAAGTCAGAATCATTCGCAATGGAAATGGGGCTTAAAAAGGAGATTCACTAAGTCCCCTTTTATTCATCATATACATGGACAGAATAATGAAGAATTGCATCAAGAAGAACACACCAAAACAACTACAGGGTACAGACCTACAACCAATAAAAATAGAAGCACTAATGTATGCGGACGATATAGTCCTCATAGCAGATGCAGAAACTACTAGATATTTGGACATCAGAAGTGGAAGTGATGGGAATGACAATAAACGAGAGCAAAACCAAGACAATGCAAATACAAAGAAATAATGGAAATAGCACACAAGATTTCACATGTAAGGGAAAGAAGTTAGAATCCACAACGAACTTTGAATACCTGGGACTGATCATAAGCAGCGACAGAAGGATAGAAATAGCCAATAAAATAAAGAAAGCAACAAATATATACTATGCTATTAGCCGGATGCTGCTAGGAAACAAGGAAATAGGAAGGAAGACAAAGCTGCAAATATATAACTCTACAGTAATCCCAACAATGATGTATACTATATACAATAGAAGTACTGCCTACACTCACAGAACACAAGAGAATATTAACCACAATAGAAATCAAGTACTTGAGAAAGATACAAGGAGTAATGAAAGTGGATAAATGGAGAAATGAAGCAATACACAAGGAACTTAAACAAGAACCAGTCACAATAAAGATAGAGAAAAAACAGCTAGCATGGTTCAGACATGTTAGCAGAATGAACAGGAAAAGGCACAGCAGGGAGACTGAGGTAAACACTAAACAATATCATAGAAGAGCTAGCAAAGACTCAACACACCACAAGATCAAATGAAGAAATTAGCAACAATCCGAAAAATTGGAGGACTTGAATAACAAGCAAATACCCAACGCCGTAATGGTACAAGGGCTCAGTGAAAGAAGAAGACACTTACAAAAACTCAAACAAATGTTTTATTCATTTCCATAGCAGACGTGATAAATACGATTCTGCACTCCTACTCTGCGTAAATAGTTTGGCCGTATTTTGAAACTAGCTGATTTTCGAACCCATGTTTATTACGACTTTTTTGTTAGTATTGATCTATAAGTGGGTAAAATATCCGAATATATTTTTTAAACACCCTGTATACTACAACATAAGAAATACACAATGGCCAAAATAAATTGAAACTAGGAGATATATTTTTAAAATACATGGGTTGTTAGTGTACTTTTTTTGATATTTTAAGCTTTCAAGTTTATGTAATTGTTATTATGTATATAACAGAAACTTAAAATTTCTCACCCTGATTTTTACGACATTTCCAAGGTTGATGCGAATCCGTAGTAAGATGTTATTAAAATTAAAAGCAATGTATGAAGGAATAAATAATTTAATATTTTCAACATAAAATTAACATTTTGTTCAATATGCTGTAGCATATAAAACACAAATATATAAACGTTACATAATTAAATTTGACAGAATTTGGTAAATTATTCTAAAATAGCATCGTGTTGAACACCCCACTCATAATTTGACTTGTCACAATGGTGCTTATTAAAACGTCGATAAGCCGAGTTGACACACATTCGTTATTTAATACAGGATGCAACTTTTTTACCTAATACTATTATAAAGAATTTTTGATTTTTCGTTGCTGTCAGAGATATTCACGAATTATTAAAAGTAGTACATTCTATTAGTAACAAACACAACCTGCAAAAATGTCAGGAAATAAATAAATATCTATTAAATAAATATTAAATTTTACATTTCTAAATTAATTAAATGTGTTTTCATATGTATGAGAAGATATTGGTTCCAAATTACATTAAGCTAATGTTGCCATGATTGAATCAAATTGTTTGTTAAAGGCATTTACATGGACAGACTGATATTTCTTTCATAATTTTTTAAAAGACGTTCAAAAAATAAATATTTAAAGCTAACATTGCACTATGCTGAAGTACGATTACATTAGCCTTGGAATGACCAAAAGACGATATAATATGATATTCATGAAACAAGAAGTTAAATATCCCAGCTAAACAGATGATGCTTAACTAACATATCACGAACACCATCTTTGAGCGGTTGATTATTAGTGTCCTTTTTGACGGGTAATTCCCAATCAGGATTCAAATTAAATGATAACTGAGACAAAATTCGTAATTCGCACTTAATTTGCACCCAACCGGGGCTAAATACAAATGACCATGGATGATACCTACAAAAAATGTAAAATAGTATTAATATTTCTTATCTTTCTTAAAAAGCTCACCACTTTTGTACTACATCACCACAGGAACACAGTACCTCTAACCAAAGGTGTAGTACTTGTTCGTTAAGACCCATACAAATTAATGAACGCAATTTCACATCCATTTGTGCATGAGCATTGTCATGGGAGAGGTTTATAGCTTGTACACATCGATACAGTAACTAAAAAATCTTCATTTAATACTGGGTATATTACAGCCAAATGCTCTTACCTCTTCAGGAGTAAGAACTTTACCATCTTCATCTAATCGGTAGGTTTTACACAATACCAGCCTACTGTAGACAGAATTAAAGTCTTTTTCTACCTCTTTTGTTGCTGCTTCTTCTATAAAGAGCCACGGGTGACATGGACCACCTAGTAATAGTTTGTAGATAAATAAACTATTGGTTGTATTCGACATAAATATTATAATACTCACCCAAAAAGTTGGGGCGCTTCATACCATGTTCAAGAATTTGTTTTACAACGGGACAGAGAGTGCCTCTTACTAAATCTGTTACAGTTTCAGAAATGCTATCATCACCAGCACTGCTGTATTGTTTACTCCGCTCATCCAGCAATTCAACAAACTTTGCAGGAAACCAACCTAAATTTATAAAATGTACGTTATTAGATTAAACATTTTATAGCACTAAGTGGTTGAAACAGATCTCGATTTGTGCTTTATTCAATGTTTCCAAATTTAAATTTAGCCCTAGAGCAGTGTAGAGTGTAAAGTTTTCCAAAATACTGTCCAAGTAATATCCAATATGGCTGATACAGGACACACATACAACTTATTTAAAAATATTTATACACATATTATTGTTCAAAAAATATCTTTTTGTGAATGCTTACTGCAAACAACAGTGAATATGATATCCCTTTCTTATTAGTAGGTTTTGGAACCCATGATTTGGATAGCTTTTATATGTTAAAAATTCATAGCTAGAGATAAATGAACTATCCCAATTACATTCTGCAACTGATGATAATGTTAGTTTTTATATACTAAAAATTCAAACATACAGATAAATGAACTATTCAAATTAAGATTTGAGAAGTCTACAGGGTGGTTAAATAATCACTGAATTAACTTACTCTAAATCCTTAATAACCTAACCTAGCAACTTCTACAAGAAGTGATGAATAAGAAACATTAATCCTTACTAATTACTTGCACGATTATTGGCGCCAGGCTGCCTTTAACACGATAAACTCGACGTCGGAGGTGTTTTAGCCTGTATGTACGGCGAAGAATTTACCGTTGCCTCTCGTTCCAGAAAATCGGTCACATAAACTCGGTGAGCATCCCAAAACACAGTCAAAAGAAGTTTTTTTGCGGATGGTTGTGTTTTGAACTTTTTCGCCTGAGGAGAAGACGGATGTCAATATTCAGCGCTCTGTCTTTTCTCTTCCGGGTCGTAATGATGGACCCATGACTCGTCCCCCGTCACAATATTCAAAAGAAAGTCGTCTCCTTCGTCACGGTAGCGCTGCAGAGGTTGCTCACAGCATTCCAATCGACGCTGTTTGTTCTCACCTGTGAGACGGCGTGGTACCCATCGTGCACAGATTTTACGGTATCCCAATTGTTCAATAATGAAGCCGACACGTTCCTTGGATATTCCAATATGGTTTGCGATACGCTTTTGAGCGATTCGCCGGTCATTTTGAATCAAATCGTCGACGAGTTTGCGATGTTTATCGTCTGTGGCAGTGATCGGACGTCCGCTGCGTGTTTCATCAATAATTATGGCTTTTCCAGGCTCGCAATCACGAAATTTTATTACCCATCGATTTACAGTAGACCTATCAACAGCATCGCATAAACAGCCTTTAAACGACGATGAATCTCAGTAGGAGTCACTTTTTCAGCAGTTAAGAATTCGATAACAGCACGCTGTTTAACTCGCCGTGACATAGCACTAGAACACGTCTCCATACTTCCGCTTCTCGAAATACACTGGATGAACGCAACGACCACAAACCTGCGCATGCGTATTGAAGAGGAATGTTACTTCCACATGCCACCAGGCGCGCTTCTGAAGGTCATTTCGTTCGCGTTCTACAAGCATGTGTGCATTAGTTTTCAGCCTACCCTCGTACATAATTTGAACAATTTGATACCAAACTTGTGACGTTTGTTCTTTATGTATTGTTTGAAAACAGTCGTCCGCGGAATGGAACTAGCGTTTCATCAATGCAAACATCCTTCTGGGGAATCACAACACTTTGGAACCTTTGTAGGAGCAAATCAACGAAGGCTGAATTTTGAATAAACGATCGTTTGGAAGGCAGGCTTCATTATTGGAAAAGTGCCACATTCGTAACAGTATCTCAAAGCGATTCCTAGACATCACATTTTTTACTATGTAGTTTCGGTATAATGGATTTTTTGACAAATAGTCCGCAAGTTGCGGCATCCTACTGAGACCCATCCGGAACATAATGCCCAAAAACTTTTGCATCTCTAAAGTGTCAACTTCTTTCCATTGTTTTAGACGTGATTTACCAGCAGGATTCTTCATTTGTATTTTTTGTTCCGCATATCTGTTCGTTTCTACCACATATAATTGATAATATCATCCGTTATAAAATACTTAAAAAATCTAATGGTGACTTTCCGGACAATTTGTCTATTGTTTCTGCAGATACGCCGGCGTTAACCACTGTATAAGGTATATTCTTTAGATTACTACCAGTAACAGCATTCCAGGTAAGATCAGCAATAGCAGAAGCTGCATCGTTGTCTTCGGAGCTTGATGCGTCGTTATGATCTGCCACAACTGCTTCTATTGATTCATCTATTGTAGCGCTGGTATTTGATGTTTCGGCATGGAGTTTTGTAGCTTTCGACATTTTTGAGGGGGCACGTTGTCATACTAACTTTCTGCCTCAATCTCACTTGCAATATACTCTTCTTCGGAATCATCGGCTGAAGGATTTTTGATATCTTCATCGCTCATATCAAGAACTTCTTCCATAAGAGCTTCCAACCTCTTAGTTTCTTCTTCATAGCTTCAAAACATTTTTTTTATCACTACATATTACTTGTCAACCTCTTTGGAGCACAGCAAACCAATAACTGCCGCAAAATGCATCTAACCTGCTGTTCAGTAACAAGAATGCACAAGTTCAGACCTGCACTTAGCACGAGTTACATATGATGCACGCGGCGCGGGACCTACCAGCACCGCGCGAGCTAACTATAACACACGAAGTAAATCAGTTATCTGAGCCAAATTTTCATATGAATTACACTGACAATGTTCGTACATACAATTTTAAGTCTAATAACGAGAAAAAGTGGCGTGGCCCCATACACCAATATTTTTTTTCAGACGTGGCAGTCAATGTTATAAATACTTGTAAAAATAAAGCCAACAATCAATATATAAGTACAATGCCCTCATATGTCCTCTACCTGCCATTTTTATATGGCCAAAATCAAGAGTTTTGGAATGCTCTATACAAAAATGATAAGCCACCCAATATTCTAATTTTGTTAAATTCAAACCCTTACACACAAATAAGTTGAAATGTGTAAAACAATATTAATAATTACTGATTTCCATAAAATAATAACGAAAACCCAGATTATTATAATAATATAATAAATGTCTTTATGAAATATGTCTAATATCAGAAATACAAGAGAAGTTGGGAATTTTCTTAAAATCAAATGGAAGGTGGCAGTTTTCATTAACAAAATGTTCAAATAATATTCAAGTACCTCGCAGCCCATTTAACTCCCCTATCCAACAATGTTCATCCTTTTGACTAATGATTGTAATTATGTCATTTTTTCTAAATCCAAGTTCATCATCATCATGCCTTTCAAAATCTAGAAAAAAATATATATAAGTAAGAAACCGTTTGTAATAAAAATTTTACACTGTTACCTAACAATGCCTTTGCTCTTCTTTTCCTATTTTTTGAAACATTAATGTAATTTGCATGATCAGCTGCATGACTTTCCATTGAATAATCGGCTACTAGTGATATTTCTGAATTCAGCTTTGGTTCTACCTGAACAAAATGCCGGGCAATCTGTAAAAACAATCTGTATAATTTCACATTTATATGGTTTGCAATAACCAAGGTCTGAATTTGATGCAAAATGCATATTTTAAAATATTGATATGCCAACACAGGTTCTATCAATGTCAATCAAAATGCAATTAAAGAACACTAATTTTCCAAACTAAAAATACAGTGCAAAATTCGAAATTCATCACTGTCTGGTTATACTGGAAGTAGTATTCAAAAATCGAATTTGTGGTTTGAAACGTCTATAAAAAATATTGAAAGCTTCTTGCTACATTAGAACTTTAGTAATGGAGGTCAAGTTATAACTGGCACCCTGTATATAAACATCTTTTGTCACTTCTTGTGCACTTTGGCACTGACTTACCTGTAAAATACCTTCACGTAGATCAACCAGTAGTTCAGTTTGTTTTATATTTTTGCATTTTATGTCATTTTCATCATTTTCATTAAATAGCAGAAGTTGAATTACTGACTTCGATTTTTTGACTTGTCTCCTAAAACAATTACAAAAATAAACCTATTGCCTTTATATAGGAGAATACCTCATATACAATTTTGGACCATACCTTGCCAAATGCTGTTTAGGTAAATTTGGGGCAGCATCAGGATTTCCCACCAAAGCTCCTTGATCTGCCATGAGATATGCTAAATGTCTTCTTCTGTAAGTCTCGATCATTACTTCATTTAATGAATTAGCAATTTGTAAGGAGACCTTAAAATGGATTAGAAATATTAAATTTAAAATTTACTACTATCAAATGTACCTTACTTCTAATAATTTTTCTACATCATCTATGTCCCCCGGTATGTCAGAGAGAGCGTTAAAAATTTGAGCTGAATTTTCCAAGGTTTTCAGGTAAGGTTCTTTCATTTTTAACATTCCCAAGGTTACTTGGAATAGTACTAGAGATCCACTGAAGAAAAATAAGTCCCACATGCGTAGTAAAATTTTCATATGAACAACACTTGCAAACAAAGTTAGAAACCAATGGAGGGTGATTAGAGATAACTCAATATCATGATTTTTGAGCACATCATCCACATCTGGTAAATAATTTGTGATCAAGGTACGTAAAACACGCTGATCTGCTTGAATACCTTTAAAACAGAAGGGAATTTTACAACAAATAACCAACTAATTATTTGCTTATATATACAGGAAAAATATTCGTTCTCAAAATATAAATATGGAAAAGGTAAAACTAACCTATTAAAGTAGAACTATAATAAGATGCTGGAAGCAAATCTTCGACAATTGTAACCATAATCCAAAAAGCATCTTCTTCCTCCAAAAGCAACAAGAGAGATGCCACAATCATGCCAGTTCCTTGACAGTACCTTCAAATTGTTATTTTATTACAAACCACAATAAATTTCTGAATCACACTAAAAATACATACCCAATATCAGGATACAACCATGCTAAGCCCCGCAAAATTCTTCTTAAACGAGGTACACCTGTACTACTTATATGACTGAAGCATGCGTTTGTAGGCATGGTATGAAGCAAATCTTTCTCGATTTGCTTTGATGTCATGAGAGAGTCGCTACTCGACATTCTTACTATATCTTTGTAACAAATTTCAGACTGTTGTTTTTTTCCTAATGCACCTGTTTTGAGTTCATATTAAATAACATCAATTATAAATTAGGACTGCATACCTGAAAGGCGCATCCACAACTGAGGACGCAAAGAGTGTGGTATTCCAGCCCTAACCATTGTTCGTAGTTTATCTGTTCTTGGCAACTGCATTTCTACCTTATCCCAAGTCAGATCAGATACTTCTTTATTATGCGAAAATTCTAGATGAGCCACCCATTGCAGTCTACAATTTAAACATTACTTTTTTGTGGTCTTTAAAGGATATGTCAACAAACCTGTGTTGTGCATCTTCCACAAAAGGAATTCCAAGCAATTTATTGGAACTTTGTTCAGGGCCATCCTCTTCATCCACTCGAAACCCAAATTCATCAAACCTAGAAAGAGCATCATTAAAACTTCACTAACATTCTTCATTTTTTAGCTACCTGTATTCGGGTTGAGAGTTTGGATCGTCTGGAACTACTGATAATTTTGCCATTAAATCTTGTGGCCACATACTAGGTGTGAGTGCAGAAAACGGACCGCCAGGACTAGGTGTTAAGATGTCACTCATATTAAAGCCTTCTGAAAATTTTTCTGCGAATATGTCATCGTCAAAGTCATCCTCCGAGATTGCCAACTCGAATTCCCTTTTCTAAAAACAACACAGCCACTAATTTTGCATGTATAATCATTTGTAAATAGTACAAAGAAATTTATAGGTTATATTTTGAAAAGTTTATCAATCTTGTAGTAACGATTATCTTACATTATGATCTTCTTTTCCTACGTATCCTTCGTGGTCCCTGTGGCTAAATAATGATTTTGCAATATCCATTTTAGTTAAATTAGTATAAATATGTTGAATGTTTGTTTGTAACTGAAGAATCAATTACATCAGTTTTATCGCACGGTTATAATATTAGCAACACCTGCAATATTTTCTTGCTAACGCTGTAAATAGATAAAGTTTATGGTTTTCATTATAATTAAATCTTTGCATAAGTTTCACAAAATTAATGATATCAGTGGGCGAATTGTGACGTCTATCAACTATTGTAAGATGTGTATACTGTACGTCATAATGGAAGTGGTCAATAAACCAGTAACAAGACATCCGAACGCACCATTAGGTAGATGAAGTGGACTAGTTAAAGGTAAATATACAAATTAGTGGCGTAAACGGGATAAAGCTCATTAATGGACCTACGTTTGTCTAAAAGTTAAAAATTGTGTTTTTACGATTAAACACATCAGTTTGTATGATATTCTGTAGTCTATTTGTGCAGTTCATTCAATCCATAACAGAAAGAGGAAAGATGTCAACGACTCCACATGTAATTTTATGTATAAAAAAATAAATACCATCGTTGCAAATATTAATTTTTTTTATCTTAGGGAGTGCATTCGATCAAAATCGCAACTAAATTTTCTAGACCAGTTCTACTGGCGACATCACTAAATGCGGTTGTCTGATTTACTTAATAAATGTATTTCAGCGTATACGTATAAAAATGCATATCACTTGGGGCTAGCTCATCTGGAAAATTGCTACTAGATGAAAGTTAGGTAGGGAACAGTGAGGTGACTATATTTTATGAAAATTTCATAATATACTATTCCGTTACAAGCAATTAATATGAAACAAACCAAAAGGGTAATAACAAAATACTTTTTAAAAACAAGTGGGGGTTTTGACGCTTGCCAAAACAACAAGATCGAGGGTGGTTGAGGGCGCACTTCAGCACCAGCATACAGTACACTGGGTAATGCGTTCCAGTCTCGAACGTGCACTGATCTCGTACTAGGTGTGATATTTTTTAAACTGACACTGGCACTCACAATCAGTAGTTTTGTGTGCGAGAATATTTAAAATTCCGTAATTCCGTTTGAAACTGCTTGTGTTAAGTTATTAAAATATGGGCAATGTTATAGGAGACCATTAAGAATTTAGCTGCAAAATGTTTAAAAAGATTAATTCTATTGGTTTGGCTTTTTATTATACTTTATATGAACATAACAAATAGTGAATTCTAATAGTTAACAATGCACAAATTAGCTTATATTTAAAAAAATACTATAAACTAAATAAATAGGTAACATTAATAATTCATAAAGAGGAACTAACGGCCATTTAGATCGTTAAGAACAAATGTATTATAGTCAGATTTGGTTTTGAGGGTATATCAACAAACTACGTAAAAAACCAGCGTACGTTTCAGCTACTAGTATGAAGGCGGCACTAACTGCGCACCGGTGCAATAGCACGGGCCCCGAGCCAGTGCGAATTGTCAAACGCGGAACACGCTATAAAATGGAACTGTACGTAGCAAATTTATGTTTAACGCGCACCAGCGCAAACGCATAAAAATTTACGACACCTGGCGCTAGTTTAGGAATTGTGGGAGTTTAGGTTCATAGGTTATTTTATCTCATAAAATTGATTTTATGTTTGTTATAATGTTATAAAAGTTTGATTATCTAACTAAATTAAGTTTTAATTATACTGCATGTACTACAAATTTATTCATACCCACACAGCTATCAGGTATAAGTTAAAACACATGTTCCACAGCTTTGATTTCCCATAGTTTTCACATATGCTGTTAAAATTAATTATTTCAGCCGCTTCAAACCTCATACACAGCTAATATTAAAATTATAAATAATTACTGTGCCATAATTCATATATCTACAATTTAAAATGATTTCGTCAAAGTTTATACCATGCACTTTATTTACAAAAATTTGTAAGCGATGCAAACATTGGAATAGCAGAGAACAACAGTATTGGCAGCAAAGTAAAATACCAACAATGCATTTCCAACCATCTTTGCCACGGTTACCTATTCCCAAGTTGGAACAAACTTGTGATCGGTACCTAGCAGCACAACGCCCGCTGCTATCAAACGAAGCTTATATTAAAACTCAAGCGGCTGTCGCACAGTTCAAAGATACGGTTGGTAAAGAACTTCAAGAATTATTGCTAACAAAAGATAAGAAAAACAAACATACTAGTTACATATCAAAGCCTTGGTTTGATATGTATTTAGAAGACCGTAAACCACTGCCCATTAATTATAACCCTGTCCTAGTATTTCTGAATGATAAAAGACCGGAGTACAACACACAGTTGCTGAAAGCAACTAATATGGTTATAAGTTCACTTCGCTTTTATAAGTCCCTTAAAGATGGCATTTTAGAACCAGAAGTATTTCATATGAATCCAAAAAAATCTGATACTTCCACTTTTCGAAATATATGCTCAAAGATTCCTTCGGCATTTTCATGGTATGGTGCATATCTTTATAATGCTTATCCTCTCGATATGAGTCAGTATCATAATTTATTTAATTCAACTAGAATTCCTGAAATTGGTAAAGATAGGATCTATACCGAGCACAAAGCTAAACATGTTCTTGTACAGCGCAATGGGCATTTTTATGTTTTTGACGTCTTTGATGAAAACGGATACATACTACCACCAGAAAAAATAATGGGAAACCTGAAATTTATTATAGATGATACTATATCCCCTTGTGAATATCCTCTAGGAGTCTTAACTACACTTAGCAGAGATAACTGGGCTAGTGTTCGTCATCATTTTAATGAAATAGGCAATGAAAATTTCCTTAACCTGATAGATTCAGCCTTATTTAATGTTTGCTTGGATAACTGCACCATAGGAACAGACCCGATTATTTTATGCCAAAACTTCCTTCACGGTGATGGAAAAAATAGGTATATCTTTTTTTAATAAAGCAGCAAGATAATTATTAATATAATTCCTTTAAGGTGGTTTGACAAATCCATTTCCTTAATAGTAACTCGTGATGGAATTGGTGGAGTTAATTTTGAACACTCATGGGGAGACGGAGTAGCTGTATTAAGATACTTCCAGGATATTCACAAGGATTCACTTAACAACCCTCAAGTGCATCCAGATACAAAACCATCTATAGAAGAAAATAGTGTTCGTAGACTTGGTAAATATTTGTTTTGAATTTATACCCTGCAGTGTTGGGAAAAATACTTTTAAAAAATAACTAGTTACATTATAAGTTACTTTTTAATTTGGTAGCTAAGTTACGCTACAAGTTACTGTTTTTAAATTGAGCTTGAAAATTTAATTGAAGCCTAACATTAGCTGTAAAATATTTTCTATGGTTGATTTGAATTTATATTTTACAGTAGTGGCAAGCTACTTTAAAAAAATAGCTATAGTGCGTTTCAGAGTCGCCGTGCAGCATGGTGAAGATACAAATACGAGGTTGTCAAACTTATTTGTGAGGCACCTTTAAGACAAAATGTAATCCCTTTCACACAAAGGTTTGAAGTATGGTAATGTTATTGTAACCCCTAAAAGACGCGTGTTGTTAAATGTCAGGTTCAGTGGTTCTAAAACATTTATATTTTATTAAACCTGAGAGTACAATTTTTGCTAAGTGCAATTAATTGTTTATTATTTACATATTTATAAGAGTAAAAAAGAAACAAAACAATTACCAGCTTGATATAATATGTAAGCACTATTATATAACTGAGAAAATAAATTACATAAATTATGACGATTTTGTGAAATTACGACATGTTTTATAGTTAATTATCACTGTCGCGAAAAATATTTAGATCATTATCACTACCACCAGCGTTGATATTGATAATTATGGGCTCTGTTTCGTCCATTATGTTGTCAACTTCCCACATTGACTTTTCTATTTTCTCCACATGGCCTACGCAGTTGCTCCAATTTTCTGGTGTCACTTGAGAATATGCTTCCTTGATTATATTTTCAATGTCATTTGCCTTAAAAGTAGTATTTTTCGCACCTATATACCTTTTTCACATTAGTTTACAAAGAGAAATTCCTCATTGTATATAACAAAACAAATTAAGAACTTAACATTATTATCTTGGTTGGTTAATATTATTTTTGTTTGAGAACTTCTGAACACCTACCTCATTTCGACAAAATAAACCCAACGTGCTATTGGTAAGAGATTACGAATGCTGGCAACAATCTCATTTTTTGTCCCATAAGAAAACCATTGCCCTATTTTCTCCATGCTGCACGGCGACTCTGAAACGCACTATAGCTACATTACAAGCTACTTAATCAAGTTGGTAGCTAGGCTTTGCTCCAGGCTGCTTTTTTAAAAAATAGGTAGCTATTATACTTACAAAGATGTATTCGTAAGCTATGCTGGAAGCTACTAGTTTTCACGATACATTTGTACCGGTATGTACTTGTGCACCTTAGCTCCATCTCTCTCACACTATGTGACGTCACGTGAATTGCAAATGCGGCGCATTTGCATTGATAGATACATAGACACTACGACACGCTTACAAGTGTATCATGCACTTCTTAATCTACAAAATTTGTTTCAACAGCTTTTTAAGAGACATACGTTTAGAAAGATTAAAAGAAAATATAACGTTTTAAAAATTGTGTTATAACAGCAAAAAAACTCTTAATTATTGTTTTATCAGAAAATTTTACTTTTGGCTTAAGTGGTTATATAAAAACACTTCTGACATTGCCAAATTTTAGGCGAAATATACTGGGGGTGTACTAAATATTAAAAAAATGACTTTTTAAAATCTAAACATTTTGAAATAAAAAGAATTTATTTTCCATAAATTTAAACATGAACTTACAAATTTAGTACTTATTTATTGAACATTAAAAATAACATTTTTGAAACTATAGTAATAAATACTAAAATATATAGACATTTTTATTTTTTAAGATTGGTGAATTTTGACATTTTTTAGTCGAGTTTTCTTTTGGCAGTTATTAAAACTTAATTTTCGATTCAGGTCTCGCTACCTAATATATGTATGTCCGAGTTCTACTAAGATATAGAATTACCTCATATGGAACTGAATTGCTTTCCAGTTTGGACAATGTTCTTTGAGCCAGTTCTTCAAAAATTTTGTTGTTCTTAGATAAGGAAACTCTATACATTTTGTAAAATTCTGCCTCCAGTTTCTGTGCTAGTTCTCACAGTTCGTCATTAGGATGAATAAGAGACCCTCTGGAAATCATTTGCAGCCAGTCTGGTGCCCTATGCGGATCTAATTTTCTTGTGGGGACTCCCAACTGGTACTTGTCTTTGCATTTGTATGTCACAAAATCAGCAATATAATGTAAAGATTCCAGATGAATTTTCTCTTTGACTTCCAAACCATCAATTTCTTTCTCTTCTATTACTTCTTGTAGATATAGAGGCTCTACAAATGTATGTGAAATAAGTTTTTCCACCTCATATATATTATCATCTCGAACGCCTCTTTCTTGTACTAAATTAGAAACTATCTTCTGTGTTAAACAAACATCTTCCTTTATTGCAGTGTTGCATGTTTCACTTAAAATATTAAGTAAACATGTTTCGTCTGTTTTAGCGGTGTTTCTGTTCTCTGTGAAAATGGCGGCCAAATGCTTTCCCACAATATACCATCTTAAACGGTATTTGAAATCTGATGGAGAAGGATGATCGTTTGCAACCTCCATTCCCCGAATATACGCAAAAAATTTTCAAGTACGTCTTGATTTAAACGAGACGTTAGGCTATATTCTATATTATATTTTTCTTTTAAATAATTAAACATTTCTATTAATGATCTGTTTGTAAGTAATATACCTTTTTGGAATGGAATAAGTCCCTTATGTTTACCTACTTTCATTAACTTAATAACTTCTGACATCTTATTCGATAAATGTTTTTGATTTGATATATCGGTACCAAAAGCGTTTCGTACTGGACAATTCCCAGCAAATTCATTCCATGAATTAATGAGATCAAACCAGTTATTAAATAATAGCACCACTTCTGCAGCTTTTTTCCAGTTGCTGTTTTTAGGCATAAGTCCGTTTTCTCCAGCATATTCAATAGCTTTTCCTACAGAATTCAAAAAAACTTGAACAGCTGGCCGAACACTTTGTCTTATAGATCCTTTGATATTAATGTGTTGTTGCGTTAATTGATGTGCCAATGTAAATTCTGACGTAGGCATATTTAATAATGCTTCCTTCTTCTTTCTCTAGTCCCTTGTACCATTACGGCGTCGGGTATTTGGATGTTATCCATCTCTTTCATTTATTTCTATCGGCTGCTAATTCCTTCTGGTCTTGTGTTGTGTCAAGTTTCTCTGCTATCTCTTCTATAATATTGTTTAGTGCTTTCCTCGGTCTCCCCGCTGTTTTCTTTCCTATTGGTTTAGCGTTTAAGAATTTGGTTTTCCTGTCTGGATTCATTCTGTTAACATGTCCGAACCATGCCAATTGTTTTTTCTCTATCTTTATTGCGACTGGTTCTTGTTTAAGTTCCTTGTATAGTGCTTCATTCCTCCATCTATCTAGTTTTGTTACTCCTTGTATCTTTCTCAGGTACTTCATTTCTATTGTGCGTATTTTCCTTTTGTGTTCTTTGAGTGTAGGCAGTACTTCTATTGTATATGTCATTGTTGGTATTACTACTGTATTATATATTTGAAGCTTTGTCTTCTTTCCTATTTCCTTTTTCCCTAGAAGCGTCCGGTTAATCACGTAGTATATATTTGTTGCTTTCGTTATTCTATTGGCTATTTCTGATTCTAGCCTTCCGTCGCTGCTTATGGTCCCCAGGTATTCAAAGTTCGTTACTGATTCTAACTTCTTTCCCTTGCATGTGAAATCTTGTGTGTTATTTCCATTTTTTCTTTGTATTTGCATTGTCTTGGTTTTGCTGTCGTTTATTGTCATTCCCATCGCTTCCACTTCTGATGTCCAAATGTCTATTAGTTTTTGCATCTTCTTCGCCTTGTCTGCTATGAGGACTATATCGTCTGCATGCATTAGTGCTTCTATTTTTATTGGTTGTAGGTCTTTGAACCCTACTGTTGTTTTGGGTATCTTCTTCTCGATGAAGTTTTTCGTTATTCTGTCCGTGTATATAATGAATAAAAGAGGGCTTAGTGAGTCTCCTTGTTTAAGCCCTATTTCCATTGGGAATGGTTCTGACTTTATCCCATTTATCTGCACTATGCCTTGTACCCTTCTGTATATGCTCTTTATTATGTTTGTTAGTTTTGGTGCTGTTTGAATTTGTTTTAGACATTCCCATATATCTATGTTAACTGTGTCGAATGCTGCTTTTAGATCTATAAATGTCATAAATAAACTCGTGTTTGATGTGATTTTGTCTTCTATTATTTTTCTTAGTACACTTATATGATCCGTGGTTTGCCTTGCTGCTCTAAATCTTCCTCTTATCTTTCCCCCTATCTCTGCTCTAAGTCTCTTTTCTATTATCTTGCTGTGTATCTTTAGTGCAACTGGTGCTAGACATATTGCTCTGTAGTTTTCACAGTCGTTTTCATTTCCTTTCTTTTATATTGGCATCAGTATATTCTTTTCCCAGTTCTCCGGTATTTGTTTTTGTGCCCATGCTTTGTTGATTATTACTGTCATCCATTCTATTACTCTGTTTCCTCCCCATTTTATCATTTATCCCGTCTGGTCCTCCTGCTTTACCAACTCGGGTTTCTTTTATCGCTATTGTTACTTTTTCTTGAGTTATTCCTCCCATTCTTTCTTGCTCTTCCTCTATGTCTACTTCTTCCTGTATTTGATCGCCATTTTTAAATTTTTCTCCATAATGTTTCTTGCATGTATTTGCTTTCTTGTTCGTTTTGGCTTATTTGTCCTTTGTGATCTTTGACGAGTTTGATACTTTTGCTTCTTTTTGTTCTTAAAGATTTTACCGTGTTCCAGAATTTCCTATTGTTTATTGTTTGTTGGAGTTTTGTATTTTTTCTCCAAATTCTTTCCAGCTTCTTTTTTTTGCTTTCTTTAGTTCCTCTTTTGCTTCTCGTCTCCTTATCACGTATTCTTCTTTGTTTGTCCGTAAGTATTTCTTCCATGCTGCCTTTTTATTCCTTACTTTTCCCTTTACCTCTTCATTCCACCATCTAGTTCTTTTTGTGTTTTGCGTTACTTTCTTTTCATCAAATGCTTTCCTTGCTTCTGTTTTTAGTATTTTTTTGAGTGTTGCCCATTGCTCCTCTATTGTCATTTCTTTCTTTGCCTCACTGAATTTGTTAAGTTCCTCTTCTAGTATTCTTTGGTATTCTTCTCTTATTTCTCTCTCTTTTAGCTTTCCTATATTTGTTGCCATGTAGTTTTTCGTATTTTCTTTTTCTGGGAGGTTAATGCTAATCTCTGCTGTTACCAATTTGTGTTGTGTGTTTAGTTCAGCATTTTTATTTATTTGAACCCCTTGTACTAGTTTGCTTGTATTGGGGCATATGTTTGTATTATTATTATTTTGTTTCCTATTTCTATTTCAGCTGCTATTATTCTTGAGTTTATTGGGTTCCAACTCCTTATTCTTTGGTTAATTTCTTCGGATACTATTATTCCAACTCCCTCTTTGGTTTTCTGTCCTTCTTCGTTTCCTGAATAATGCTTCCAAATGGTCAGTATTAATTATATGACCTTCCACATCGAAACCATGATCAATTAAATTATTTCGAGCAAGTTTTATCAAATGCGGAACATTCGCATAGACAAAAATTTTTAAAGAATCGTTACAGGGATGAGAAGAATAGCAATTCTTATCATGTCCGACTGATAATTTGGACCACACACAGTATTTCCGATGCCCATATCACTGGTAATTGCTATTACTATATAATTTACATGGTACAATTCTGAAAGTATTTGATCAAGAATTTCTTTAACCATTGGTTGTTCAAAATGATAGTAGAATGGCTGTTTCCAATGAGAAAATAAGCCACGTATCATAACTGTTCCTGTTTCTTATCAATTTCAATTTTGTTTGAAAGATAAACTTCATCAAATATTAGCACACATATTTGGTGAATAGGATCTAAATATAAAGCTTTTTTTTCCAATAATGATATTCCACTTTTCATTTTCTTCTAATGTCGTTATTTGTAAGGCTAGCGTATTCCCGCTTAGAAATATCAATTTGTGTTATTTCTATTTCTTTAGTCTTTTCTAAGAGTGTACCAAAGAAATCATTCCTTTTCCTCTTTAACAGTTCAATAGTTTTATTTATTTTTGTAACACAAAAATTAATATCCAACGATTTCTTTTGGAGACCATCAAATAATGTATTAGTGAGAGAGAAAATATCATTAAATACTACAGCTAAAAATGTGAATTCAAAATTGTTGAGATCGTTTAAAAACCAATGGTCAAACCCGAACATGCAGTTCTGCGGCTCGTTGCAACTGAACTCTTCACTTGCTCGATTCACCGTCAACCAAATGTAGGTATTGACGTAGGCGTTACCATGTCAATGGAGGTATAAGTGCAGAATTAAAATACGTTTGAGGCCGACTCTTCACTACAATTGCAGGAGTGTTGTAGGGAAGATTTTTTATGGTCACTGTGTTCACGCTCGACGGACTGCATTTAAAAATTAAATTTTAAACACAAGAGGACCAGAAAAAATGTAATGTGTTTGTTTTCACTAAGCTTATTGTATCTACGAGTATGTATGCCATAAATAAACGACTCCTAATAGGTGTAATGTCGATAAATAATTTGTTATGTAATTTAAATAAATATTCGCAATTGAATGAAAATTTTAGGTGAAGAGGCGAGCCGCCACTGAGACAAAAAGTTCCTTGATATTTTAGTAAAATTATGTAGCAAAATAGCAGCGTCTTTATTTCCCGTTGCGCTGTGTTTTTTTGTAGCTCCTTACTGCTACAAGCTACTTTTTGGTGCAACTCTAATATACTGTGCTTATATTAACTAATTTTATAGAGCTTGTCATTGATGATAAAATGAAGAGTGCCATTACAGAAGCAATTCTGAAGTATAAGTCTACATGTGATTCATTAGACATGAGTGTTGTGGAGCTTGATGGAGTAGGAAAGAATCTCTGCAAAGAACATCGTCTTAGTCCCGATGCTGTAATGCAGTTGAGTTTTCAGGTATTCAAAAAATTATTATCTCCTTATAAGACACAAATACCTTTGGGATTTTTCAGGCAGCTTATCATAAGTTAACCGGAAGGAGTGTTGCTACATATGAATCTTGTAGTACAGCAGCTTTCAAGCATGGTAGAACTGAAACTATCCGTCCTTGTACAACAGCCACAAAGGTTTTTAATAATATTTCAGAAATAAATTTTTTCTAACAAGTGCATTCTTTTCTAGGCATATTCTTTGGCAATTAATTCCAAACAATTACCTTCAAATGCCGAACTGCTAGCAATGATTTCAGAATGTTCAAAGGTTCATGGACGCTTAACAAGGGAAGCTGCAATGGGTCAAGGTTTTGATAGACACTTATTTGCCCTACGGTTACTTGCTGCTGCTGCTAATAAACAAACGCCTACAATTTTCCAAGATCCTGCATATGAAGCACTTAATTACAATATTCTTTCCACTAGCACTCTTGCATCTCCATCTGTATGGGCGGGTGGGTTTGGGCCAGTAGTAAAAGATGGATTAGGCATTGCGTATGTTAACAGAATAATTTAATCTGATACAAATCTATTTAATATTTTTTAGTTATACTATCCGAGATGATTATTTAGGAGTACTAGTAACTTCCTATCCACCACATGGTAATGGAAAAGATTTCGTTGAAGCCTTAAAAAAATCATATGATGACCTCTTGACTGTTCTACGGACTAAAAATTAGTATAACTGGCGTGGCTACCAATACAAGAAATGATAGGATATAATTGTGTTGTAAAACCTATCAGGGTAATACTGATCAAAGTGCCTTCTTGAAATATGGTGGTTTTTTTATTCTGATGCAAATCATGTATGCTGTGTAATTATTGACCAGTATAAAAAATTTATACAAATTGATATAAATTTTTATTTTTGTTAACTTTTATGTATTAAGTTGTGTACGAATAAATGTGTTTTTATGATGTACTTTTCTAGTAAGACTGCTTCCAAAACCCAAAGTTACTAATAATGCCATTCAAGGTCGATAGCTTTTTCTAAATTTTTATTTATGGGGAGCCTGTAACCCTTACTGGGCGCGTCCCCAGGTGGCAGATAGGGGAATGCCTCCCAGATATGGGTGGTAGGAGGGAAATCAAATACCTCCTGCCGACCAATAGGCAGTATCTGACCCAGAGTGGGCGGCTGCAAATAGCGTTTGTGCTCCATGTAAGGAGCGGCTGCTAAATAGACTCGCCAACCCGCACGGCAAGCGTGGCGTTTTAATTGCCATTTTCTCATTGAACTTATGATATGTCAAATTCTAAAAGAGCACTACCCCAGGTGAATAAGACAATCCGTTCAGAATCTCACACCGAAAACTAGGTCAGCCCCATGGATTCTGAGAGGGGGGGCAAAAATTTGACAATAAAACCATGTCATCAATGGAATAATCTGCAACTGAAAATTGCAACATATAATGTCCGAACATTATCATCAGATAAACTGCTGGAGCTGGAAGAACTAGCAAAAATTAGCTGGGACATTGTCGGACTATGTGAAGTTCGTCAGAAAGGTGAAAGTTGGACAACTCTAAAATCAGGTCACGCACTATATCATGTAGGAGAAGAACACAAACATTTAGGAGGAATTGGTTTAATGATTAACAAAAAACACAGAAAATGTTACATGTATTAAAAGTTTATCCACAAGGGTTGCTTACTTAGTTTTGAAACTGAGCAAACGATGCAGCTTGGGCGTAATCCAAGTCTATGCACCTACGGAAGCAAGCCCTGCTGAAGAAATAGATTGTAACGAAGCGTTACTAATTTTGTATTATTATTTTGAGATTTAGGACTCAGTTTAATTTGTTTGCATGCCGTGTACTATTTAGAAGTTTATTAGTTTGATTTTTGGGTAATATTATTGTGTACCGACCGATGTCTTTCCGTGTGCACCCCGTATTATTTTCATTTTAGAAGTGTTTACCGATTTATGTAAATATTATTATGTACCGTTTAATTTATATTTTGAATTTAAGGCCGAACAAGGTAATTTATTTATTATGTACCGTGTAGCAACATTTAGAATTCCTAGTTTGTTTTGTTATTATTATCTGAGACCGTTTTATTTTGATACCGTTACGTGTATATTTGTACAATTAGCATTTATATTTATATCTCAATACTGTAAATTTGGTTTATTCGAATTGCATTTACGCGTGGAGATCAGATAATTGCATCTACGGCGTATAGTTGGTGGGTTAGCCACGTATTCCCTACTCTTAGCTGGAATGCGCGAATTAAACCAAATATTGTAGCAACAGTTACCGGGCGGGTATAAATACAAGCTCTCGAGCATTAAAAGGTCAGTGTTCCCTTTGGTCCAGCGAAGAAGAATCATCTAGTACCAGCGACCCAGGAACCACTCCGAAGCCAAGGTACAGTCTACCCACGCAAGTAGTGTAGAGGTGAGGAATTGTTTTATCTTGGCACTATTGCTTTACCGTTCATATTTTATTTCTCCGTTCTCTTTCTCCCCTTGTACCCCTCTCTCTCTCTAACTTACCCGAAACCCTGGAAGCAACATCGCTGCGTGTGTCCTGAGTTGTTGTCTTCCATCCTTATCTCCCCTTGCGGCTGCGTGTGTTGTGACGCAAGTAACCCTCCTTCAGAAGCACCGTCGCTGCGTGTGTCCTGAGGCGGTGTTTTCTGTCCCTTATCTCCCCTTGCGACTGCGTGTGTCCTGACGCAAGTAACCCTCCTTCGGAAGTACCGTCGCTGCGTGTGTCCTGAGGCGGTGTCTTCCATCCATGCAACATCCCTTTATCCAGAGAAAGAGCACCGTGATTCTTGACCGTTCACTACCGGGGTTTGTACCCGAATTGTGCCGAGATATACGATTTCCTTTCTCTCTCGCTGTCATAGTGGGACCGTACCTGCTACCGTACTGACTCCCGCGGAGGTACTGTATTGCTACCATATTTGCTACCGTATTTGCTACTGTATTGCTACCGTATTTGCTACTGCATTGCTACCGTATTTTAGCTACCGTTTTGCTTCCGTTTTGCTACTGTATTTGCTACTGTCTAATTTTAATGTTATTGCATTATACCTGTTAATGTGAAACCCTGTATTGTTTAATTCATCCAATATATGTATTAAACCATTCTTGCTTTAATTCTTCCACGACGCAGTACAGTAGAGTCTCTAGGCCGATCCCGAGATTGCAGGTAAATAGCAACAGACCCCTGGACACCGACGTCTTCAACTGCAGTTACCCAGGTCTTCGTTATCTGTTCCAGGAAAACGAAGCTGTACCGGAGAGTAAACTCAGTAACAAATCTGGCGCCCGAGGCAATCTCCGCAATTGCACGTAATAAGCAGACGTGCAATTGACTCCGTTAAGCCGATTAAAGAAAAGAGCGTCACAAATTTGGCGCCCGTGCAGGGACCGTTTGTTTTATTTGCAGTCGTCTCCGAGGAGGGATCTGGTTGTCCAGCTGTTGCCCAAAGGCAGAAGCAATTGTGCCGAACCGTCATTTTCCAGACACCCCCTTCCAGCAACGATAGTAGTGTATCAAGACCGCAGCCATGCCATCCGATGTCGAGAAGTCCGACGTGGAGAGCAACCACTCCGAAGAAGACGCCGTGGGCTCAGAAACCACCGACAGACGCGTTGGATGGGTATACCTCCTACGGAAGGAACAACTCGTGGAGGAATTACGCCGATTTGGATTAGATCCCGAAGGTACCGTAGACACCATGAGGCGACGCCTAGTGAAATTCCTCCGAGAAGGGCGAGCCACACCTAAGATAGAAGTGAAAGAGGGACCGAGATCAACGGGCCCGTTTACATTCTCCGCTTCAGCAGGAACTCCGTACGAGGTACCGATAGTGACCATTCCGACAGTAACCACGAACGCTGCCTTGTACACCCAGACAGCCACGACCACCACCGGCACGACCGCAGGTACCACATGGCAATTTCCTCCGTTTACAGCAATATACCAGGCACCGTCACCCGTGTCCATACCTGCTGTATATTTAAACACCCAGACCACGGTAACCTGCTATGCCGCCGGTATGCAGCCCTACCGGCCAATAGAACAGCAAGCTTAGCAATCGATGCTACCACCCCAACTAGCACCACCGACACCGCTATCATCAGCAGCACCGGTACCCCGTACCAATTTAAAGGTACATGAATGGAAAGTGACCTTTAATGGACAGACCGACCCCGTGGCATTCCTAGAGCGACTCGAAGAGATCTGCCTCCGATATGACCTACAGCCCGAAGGGTTGCTTCCAGTGTTACCAGAACTGTTGTCCGACACCGCCCTGATGTGGTGCCGTAACAACCGGCGACGATGGAAGTGTTGGAGAGACTTCATCCACGACTTTCGTACTTTCTACCTGCCTACCGACTATCTGATCAACCTGGAGGCCCAGAGAAGTCAGAGGGTCCAACAGAAACACGAGTCAGCGGTAAGCTACATAGTTGCCTTGCAGACCCTGATTCGCCGACATGGAGGAATGACACTAGACCAGGAGTTATTCTGGTTGCACCGCAACTTACTTCCAGGCTACCGACTCTTCATACATCGAACCGCCTGTAGCTCCGTAGATCAGTTATTGGCGGCGGTCAAGGAGTATGAAGACATACGCCAACCCGTTCCAGTCAATACCGCCACCGCACCAATCAAGCCGTCACCACCAGTACCATCCAACAAACTAGTTTTCGCGAAAGAAGAACCGAAACCGGCAAGGAAGCCCAGTGGATATGCTTCCACATCTAACGAAGTACCGACCCCATCAAGGCGAGAAAAGACCGAGAACGTTTGTTGGCGTTGCGGCCAGACCGGCCACTACCGGCAGCATTGTAGAAACCCGAGGATTCTTTTCTGCTCTAGATGTGGGACCAAAGGAGTGTTCTCCCGGGACTGTAAGTGTTAGCAGCCGGGAAACGAGAAAGGAGCCACTCAGTAAGGAGGCCTGAACCGCTCCCGACCCAAACCGCCTCCACATTAGGGGACAACAGTCTATACCTGGCCATCGTAATAGGTAATTACACGTTTCCAGCCCTCGTAGATACCGGAGCCGTCCTATCCTACATAGGCCCTAAAGTGGCTGACATCTGCAAGCAGTTGAAGATATCCGAACAACGACCGCGTACCGTGGTCAAACCGTGCGCGTGCAAGGCACGTGTAGCATCCCAGTCCAGGTCGATCACCAGATGAAGATACACCCGTTCCAGTACATACCCAGCATGGTGTCCGACGTCCTATTAGGAATGGACTTCCTGAAATCCATGAAGTTCCACATCAACCTGGCTACCGAAAATGTGTTCTTGGAAAACCGAATAGTATCCATGAAGAAGAACAGTGCTGTGACAGTGGGAATGATTCAAGAAGTGTCCACTTCATTGACCGCCCTCACCAATCAAGAAGAGCGCCGGCTCTCCGAATTCCTAGACACCGAGTTACCCCTATTCGAAGGTATTAAAGGTCCTACGCAGCGGGTAGCACATCAAATCCGTTTGACCCACCAGACACCGATTAAGCAGCGATACCGTCCCCAGAATCCCCGAATGCAAGAGATCATCAACACCGAGGTTGACCGAATGCTCGAGGAGGGGATCATCGAACCGTCCAACAGCCCCTGGAGTTCCCCTATAGTTATGGTCCAGAAGAAGGATGGAAAGCCGAGGTTCTGCATCGACTTCCGCAAGATCAACGAGATGTCGGTCAAAGACGTCTATCCGCTTCCGTTTATCAACGCCATCTTGGACAAATTGAGGCAAGCCCGTTATATTTCCAGCATTGACCTCAAACAGGGTTACTGGCAGATACCGCTGACCGAAGACAGCAAACCAATAACAGCGTTTACCGTTGGGGGCAAAATTGGTACCAAATCGGATGCTGAAATATCCTTAGGAAACTTCGGAAGTGGTTTGAGAAATAAACGTGGAGAAATGCTATTAAATTTCCTATTAGAAAACAGCCTACATCTAATGAACAGCTTTTACTATAAGAAACCAAGCTGACGATGGACATGGATAAGTCCTGACGGTAACCATGAAAATGAGATAGATTTCATCATAACAAATAAAAGAGCTATTGTAACAGACATGACAGTTTTAAATCAATTCACTGTAGGAAGTGATCATCGTATGGTAAGAGCCTCAGTGAAAATTAATATCGGCAAGGAAAGATACAGATTAACAAAGCATAAAGCTAAACCATTTTGAGAGAAACCAATTAACCTCGAAGAATACCAAGAAGAAATTAACAAAAACATAACAAAAAATACAGTCTTGCAAAATACTGAAGACTTAAAAAACAAATTACAGAGGCCATTCTTGAAGCAACAAACAAATGCTGCAAAAACAAAAAAAAACCAAAAACTAGGTCAACATACGAGACAGTTAATGATTACAAGGAAAACATTAAGTGAGCAAGAAAATATGGATATACAAGAAATAAGAAAGTTAAACAAGATTTAAGAAACTGTAACAACGAACAAGTTAAAAACACAATAGAAGAAAACAAGAGTTTAAAAGTTTTAAGGAGAGATTTAAGACCTGGCAGAAAGGAAATATTAAAACTTAGAAATAAGGAAGGGGAAATAACGACTAACAGAGAAAAACTACTTGAAATTGTAAGAGAATTCTACACAGAGCTATACCGAAGCAAAGTAAAACTTGAAAAAGGACCCAACGAGATAAAGAAGGAAAGTGGAATAATAAACCAGCGCTCTGAGGAAATGCCAGAAATCAACATTAACGGAATACGAAATTATATTAACGAAATGAAAAATAACAAAGCCCCAGGAGAAGACCAAATAGTGATAGAGGCAATAAAAACTGGAGGAGATGTTCTTCTACATTAAATAAAAGACCTTCTTAACTTATGCTTGGATAACTGCCTTATACCTACTGAATGGAATAAAATATTAATGATCCTAATCCATAAAAAAGGGGATCCGGCAAATATAGAACACTATAGGCCGATTAGCTTACTATCCCAACTATATAAACTATTTACCAAAATCCTTCATAAGCGCCTAGATAAAAGATTATACTTTTAGCAAACAGTTGACCAAGCACAATTTTGAACAGGATTTGGCGCAAACGACCATCTGCTCACCCTAAAACTACTTATCGAGAAGACAATAGAATACAACAGGCCACTCGTACTTGTGTTTATTGACTTTCAAAAAGCTTTCGATACTATTGAAATTGATGCCATCTTAGCAGCCTTAAGGCAATGCCGGATTGATTACAGATACGCCCACCTAATATACAACATCTACAACAACACAACCGCAAGCATAAAACTACATAAGAATAGTGAGAGATTCCCTATAGAAAGGGGCGTTAGACAATGGAACACACTGTCCCCAAAATTGTTTACAACTGTATTAGAGTATTCTTTTAAAACATTAGACTGGGACGTTGGCATTAGCATAGTTGGAAAGCAACTAAACCATTTACGCTTTGCTGATGACACTGTGTTAATAGTTGATAACTTACGTGATGCGACTACGATGATAAATCAACTTAAACAAACAACAGAGAAAGTTGGATTAAAAATAAATAGAGAAAAGACAAAGATTATGACCAACTTAGTGATTGGAGGGAAAATACCCCTCGATGACAGCATTATGGAGGTAGTCAACGAATACAAATACCTAGGGCATAACATCAGAATTCATAGAAACAATCAAACCCAGGAATTACAAAGAAGAATTTCTTTAGGGTGGGCAGCGTATGGCAGACTAAGAGATATTTTTAACTCCAATATACCGGTCAGTCTGAAGAGAAAAGTGTACAACGCAATAGCAAAATGCAAAATTAAAAATTAAAAAGGTCTTAATAGGGGACAAAAAGACAAAGCACAAAAGATGGAAGATAGGAGAATTTGAAGTACAAGAAGTAAGAAGTAAATATCTAAATGAATTAGAACAAAGATTACAAGAAGGCAAAGAAGAAAAGAGTACAGAAGAAGAATGGAAGTCAATAAAAGAAAGGGTAGTCAACGCGGCAGCAAAAACAATTGAATACGAAAGCAAGAAAATAATGAAAACATGGTTTGATAACGAATGTGAACAACTGATAGGCGAGAAGAAGCAAGCAAGGTTAAAATGGCTAAACAATGGAAGGCCCGAGGACAGGGACAAATACAAAGAAAAAAGAAAAGAAGCAGACAAAATATTCAGGAAGAAAAAAAAAGGAGCGGATCGAAAAAATGATGACAGAAATCGAAGCAGAAAATCAAAGAAACAATCCAAGGCCACTGTACAATTACCTAAAGGGAAGAAAGAAGAAGACACTAGTTATAACAATCGAAAATGAGAAATGGATGAAACACTTTAGAGACTTATATGAAAATGAAAAAATGATAAGGGAACGAGACACAGTAGAAGAAAGAAATGCAACTACAGATGAGTTAGTTAGTAACAGAATGTATACAAAAACTAAAAAATAGAAAGGCAGCTGGAAGTGACCAAATATGCGGTGAACTACTAAAACATGGGGGCGAAAGGGTCTATGAAAAAATTTATAATTTACTAAAAAGAGTGGAAAGAAGAGATGACGCCCGAAGAATGGAAATTGGGAATGATAACACCTATACCTAAGCAAGGAGACATGTGAGACTGCGCAAACTACAGAGGTATAACATTGTTAAATGTTACATACAAAATACTAACAACCGTATTAAAAGAACGACTTACTCAACATACGGAAGCGGTGATAGGAGAATACCAATTCGGGTTTAGAAAAGGAAAATCGACCATAGACGCAATACATATTGAGGCAAATCATCGAAAAGAGCTACGAACACAACATAGATCTGCATATCCTTTTCGTAGATTTCAAGGAAGCCTTTGTCAAGCTATGCAGAACAAAAATGATACAAGACTTAAAAGATATTAAAACACCAGAGAAACTAGTGAATCTGATCCGAATGACCATGGAAAATTCAACAGCAATAGTAAACACTGGGAAAAGCGTTACCAACAGCTTTGAAGTTAACAGAGGAGTCAGGCAAGGGGATGCATTATCTGCTCTACTGTTTATCACATCATTAGACTGCATAATAAATCAAGTGGCACACAGAGGGACTATAAATAATAGATCAATACAAGTGGTAGAAAATACGGATGATCTAGCAATTGTAGCAAGAGATCGAAGCCAACTAGAAAACACAATTAGAATAATAGTGGAAAAAGCACCAGAAAGAGGACTAGAAATAAACGAGAAAAAGACAAAATATATGCACTGCACCAGGTCAAAAAAATCATTGAAAAATTTGGCAGTAATGAATCACCAGTTCGAAGCGGTAGAGACTTCAAATATTTGGGGGTACTACTACATCGGAGGAACGAACGAACGCATATCAAGCAAAGAATACAGTTAGGGTTTAAAGCATTTTTCACAAACAAACAATTACTAAAAGTCAAAAAGCTAAGTAAAAAAACCAAAATAAGAATATGTATGACAAATATTAGACCTATTGTAACGTATGCCGCTGAAGCAGCAAACTTGACACAGAAAGAAGAACAGCTTAAGGTCTTTGAAAGGAAAATAAACAGAATAATAATGAGATCTAAAAGAGTAAAAGAAGAGGAGTCAAGACCATTGTTAAACTACGAAATTGATGAACTTCTGAAGTAGGAAAACATAGTCAGAATAATTAAAGCAAAAAGAATTAGTTGGTATGGACACATAAGGAGAAGAGAAAAAAACAACCCAGGCAGAATTTTAACAGAATGGATGCCAGGGGAGTCAAGACCGAGAGGGAGACTAAAAATGAGACGGAAGGAGCAGGTAGAAAAGGACTTGAGAACAATGGAGATAAGAAACTGGGGAAAGCTAAGCGTTGACAGAAAGCAATGGAGAAGTGTAGTGAAAATGGCAAAATCACACCAAAAGTTGTAAGAGAAGGAAAGAAAAAGGAAATGTGGAATAATTCACCACGTTAATAGGATTACTGAGTTTGAAATATTCAAACAGCTACAATTTCTACGGAAATGTATAGCTTGTATTATTATTATTATTATTATACCGATCAGCCTGAAGAGAAAAGTGTACAACGCATGTGTCTTACCTTTGATGACTTATGAAGTAGAGACACTTACACTCACAATAAAACACCATATGTACACTACAAGTTGCACAACGCAAAATGGAAAGAGCCATGTTAGGTATTCGATTGCAAGATCAAATAAGAAACACACGCATTCGCCAAACCACAAAAGTAGAGGCCGTTGTAGAAAAAATCACTAGGCTGAAATGGAAATGGCCAGGACACGTTGCAAGACTCAAAGATGACACATGATCAATATGAATAATAAATTGGAGACTCCGAGCTGACAAAAGAACAGAGGAAGACCACCACTTGGTGGTCCATATCGACTTAATTGGAACGACAATATAAAAAGAATTGCGGGGCATTGGATTAGAGCCGCACAAGACCGAAGGCAGTGGAAACAGTTAATGGAGGCCTATGTTCAGCAGTGGACTTTAAAAAGGCTGATGATGATTATTAGGCTATCCCTTGTCATCATCATCATCATCATCATCTGACATGGAGCCGACTCGATGGTCAATCCTGGATTTCGCCAGGCCTACCCCATGCCAGTAAGGTGGGTAGGAATTTACGGGATAGGGTGGGGCATTGCACAACGTTAGCATGTCTGCAATGCATACCGCAAGACACCGCTGCTGCAACACCAGGTAGTTAGTAAGCTACGCATCAATGGGGTTTTTGAGTATGTAGCCGAGACCGTTATGCGATTGTGCATTTGATCCTAATAACTTTGGTATCAAAGTTTCACATTGTTCTTATTTCACATCTATCTGTTGTTCTAAGGTAACTGATTGCACATCTCTTGGTTTCCTAATAACTAATAACCTACTTAATATTTACTCCCAAACTTATTTAAACTGTCCGTTATGCGATTATGCATTTGACCCTAATAATCTTTGGTAGCAAAGTTGTTCTTATTTCACATCTATCTGTTGTTCTAAGGTTACTGATTGCACATCTCTTATTTTCCCGTAACTAATAACCTACTTAATATTTACTCCCAAACTTATTTAAAGTGTCCGTTATGGGATGCATTTGATCCTAATAAACTTTGGTATCCAAGCTTCACACTGTTCCCATTTCACATCTATCCACTGCTACCGATTGCACATCTCCCAGTTTCCCATTAACCAACAACCCACCCAATATCTACTCCCAAACGTATCCAAACCGTCCGCTATGCGACCACGAACCTGACCCCAATAAACCCCGGTATCAAAGTTTTACACTGTTCGCATCTCCCATCCATCCATTGTTCAAGGCAACAGAGTGCTCCCATCTTAGTCTCCCAATGACCAATCAACCACCCAACACTCGCCGCACTGACCATCACTGCTTCACCATCCAGTTGGAAGTTCGACTCTGGATTGTACCCCCTCCGC
>JABXWE010011141.1:0-25771 GCA_014611495.1 Limonius californicus | reverse complement strand
ATTCCCTTGTTATGAAATTAATGTCAGCCGTGTATACATTAATTTTAAAAATAGGTAAACTTCGTTTGTTGAGCATTGAGCTAGAACGTAAACAAACGCACTTGTTTGACTCACCCGAGCGCGCGCTGTGATTGGTCTACGCTAGATAACGCTAATGCCTCATTACTTAAGGAGTAATTGACGCTCAAAACCTTTACTCTGCACTCGCAATTACCGGGTTAAGTTTGTGTGCTTTTTGAGCAGTGTTTATCAGTTTTCGGAGCATTTGTACAGTGCCTGGTGTTTATTTTCCTAAAATAGAGCAAGTTGTTCCAGAAACGTGTAATCGTAGAGGGCGTCCTACTACAAAAGAATTCTGACGGCGTGAACGTTAATTTAGAAACGCAAGGAATATCACGTAAATACACATCCGGTAAATCAACGCACCAGTCAAGCGTTTGTTTACGTTCTAGCTCAATGCTCAACAAACCTAACACATATTTCCACACTTATATTAAAAAAAATTTAGAATGTGCATTCTGGGTAATTTAGTTTAATAACATATTTGGTTATTTTCACTGTTAAATCAGAGTCCGCTGTTGCATCTGTATAATTTGTCTTTTTTCTCTAGGTGCCTCGCCATTTCCTGCAGCACGCAAATATCACGGAGTTGTTCACTTAAAAAGCAAAAACGATACATATGTGTTTGTAGTGGGGGGCTGTGAAGACTGTGAACATGTGTACAACGATTTGTGGAGATTAGAGCTTTCCACGTTGCAGTGGACCCTCTTGCAGAGTTGGGCATTGCCTTGTGGTTTATTTTTCCATTCTACAGCCATAACACGTGAGGGTAAATTGTACGCATTTGGTGGAATCAAACAGGGTCCAGAATTAACACGTGCTAACGAATTATACAGTGCATGGGTGTGTATCCCTAAGCTGTTAGAAATGTGTTGGGAAGCCCTCTTGCAATATTGTGGACCTGTAAACCTAACAAAAGAGATGCTCAGTGGCTTAAAGGTGCCTGACTGGTTGGTTGATAGGTTAGAATAAAGTTGTAAGAGTTATTGTATTTGCATCTGTGATGAAAAATATGTTCCAGTATTTTAAAATTTTTGTAGGGGCCAAAATGGAGATCTTTGTAATGTGGTTTTATTTTAATAGATACCGTCTTTTCATTTAATTACATAACCTATAATAGCACAAGTTCAGACATTAATGTTTGCTTTTATAATAAGAATTTAGGTTTTTTTTTTATGAAAACATCTAATGTACAGTGAGATAATTTTTACAGCTGCAATTTGTGATACACAGTGGTTATTTTAATATATTGCGTATGTACTGGAATTTTTCTACAATATAAGTAAATACTGATGGGTTAAAAGTTCTATTAAAGTTTTTTATAAATATCTTCTTGTTTTTTGTGCTTTGCAGCTTAATTTGTTGGTTAGAACCTACATTATTCTGTCTGTAAGGCATTCTCAAATACTGTCAAAGATTCAATGTGGCTGCTGGAAGATTCTCATATCACTTGTTTACATGTTCGTATGTCCTCCAGAAAGCATATTTAAATGGGCTGGGACGCATATGGTAAATGCTATGTCACCAACAAGCTAACCGATGTTATAATGAACTTTGCCTGAAATAACAAATTCACTTTAATTCTTGTTGAAAGGAAGTTTTATAGCTTTGAACACCAATGTAGTAGCTATGATAACTTCATGTTGAATGTCCTCCAGCAGCCCTGTTGAATGTTCAGAGTTACTTGATCTGTTATGGGTTAAAAATTCTGTTTTTAAACAAGAATCGAGTTTAAGGAAATCTAATCAATATCTACATATTTTTCTCGCACTGCAGCTTAAAGTGATGGCTATAAAAAGCAAAGTATTCTGTCTATTAGCAGAGGTATTGCTAAGTAATGGGTGATTATGAATGTTTGTACAATTTTCAGTGGCGGCTTGTACTAAAGGGCACAAGGGCACGTGCCCACCCAACCACCAAGATAAACACAGAAAAAAATTCGCATGTAATTCAGTGCATTATTTTAATTTCATTATTTTACGATGGTATCAAATTTTCCTTCCGCACCACAAGCGCGGCTAACAGCCTCAAAACTATTTTCCGGGGAACGCTCTGATTTGTACCTATGTAGAGGTGATTCGGTTGCCTATCGGTTATCTTCGCTATACGCGATATACCAGGCCAATGGGGCACCAAGCGAAGCGTTCCCCATTTAAAGTCAACGTTTGACTTTCGACCGTAGTGTTTTGTTTTCGCGCAATCGCGCGTGTGAATTCAAAGACGAACGTGACGTTTTTTCAATGATGGAAGTTAATTGCGTGCAAAATCTTTTAAAAAACCCGCTATCATTTGAGGAAAAACTTTTAATTAAGAAGAAAGGAAGGCCTATTCCTGATCTTCAGATAAACTACAGTTCGACAAGTGAAACCCGAACGTACAATAGAAAATTCAACAAGAATATCTATGAAAAATAAGATTGGATGTGCGGATGTTCAGTAACAAATAAATTGTTTTGTTTTATGTGCTTAATTTTTAAGAAAGAGGTTAGTGCGTGGAATAAACAAGGGGTGAATGATTTAAAACACATTGCAGAGAGGGCAAAGAAACACAAATCTTCCGTTTCTCACATGAATGCGTGCATGGATTTTAGTGTTTTAGGCAAACTGGACATCCGTGAACAACTACTACTACTACTGCTTATTTGCTACATAAAATTAAGTACAACGAAGACGTGGAAAAAAATCGTCATATTTTGCGCCGGTTAATTATGTGTATTAAATTTTTGCGGCGCCTTTGAACTGGCGTTGCGAGGTCACGATGAGACATTAAAGTCAGAAAATCTAGGAATTTATGTAGGGTTAATCAACTTTGCTGCCGAATTAGACGCTGTGCTTGCAATGCATATGAAAGGTTCACAAGTGTTTAAAGGCGTCTCAAAAACTATTCAGAACGAATTGCTAGATGCAATGTTGCAAATTTACAAGCAGGAAATATTAAAAGAAATTAAATCTGCAAATTTCATTGCTTTGGAGGCCGATGAAACTACACACTTCTAATTATCAGCAAATGGTTGTTATTATTCGATACGTGTTTAATGGACAAATTTTTGAACGCTTTTGGTCTTTTTTGAAGCTGGGTGGACATAATGCTGATGTATTAGCAAAAACATTGCTGAATGAATTGCAAACTATTTTAAATTCTCCTTCTGGGTCTGATAACAATAAACTAATCGCTCAAAGTTACGATGGGGCGTCCGTAATGAGTGGTAAGACAAACGGTGTCCAAGCCATTATCAAAAGAACATTTCCACATGCACATTATATTCACTGTTACGCGCATCAATTTAATTTAATTATTGAACGAGCGGCACAGTGCAATAAAAATTTTCTTTGCAAATTTGCAGTCATTTTCAAGCTTTTCTTCTCGATGACCAAAACGAACGGCAATTCTTGATGAAATAGTCAAACGTAGATTACCACGCGCTGCTCCTACACGCTGGATTTTCAAAAGTCGAACTGTGAACACATTATTTGAACACCAGGATTCTTTCAAAGAATGTTTAGACAAAATTATTGACGAAGATGGGATGGATTCAGTTACTATTAGTGAAGCAAGTGGTTTATATTGAAACTTTTGAATTGCCCGGAATTTCTCTACTGGATGAAAATATTTCATTTCATCATGCCACATGTTGAAATATTATTTAATCAGACTCAAATGCGCGGGATTGACAGTGCTCAACTGCAAAAGGCATTTGAACAATTCCAACAGCAAATTATTCGAATTAGAAATTCTACTGACAATGACAATCAAGAACGCAATAATGAAGAACCTGCAAGGAAAAGACAAAAAACGACAGCTGGAGATAACAGAGCTGTTATTGCAAAGGAAGTATGTGACACTATTTTAAGCCAAATTAGCGACCGATTTGATTTTAGGGATCACTTAAGTGCAGCAAAATTATTCGATTCTCAAAATTTCAAAACTTATAGGCATGCATTTCCACAAAAATATTGTGATGAAACTGTGAAATCTTATCCTATGTTGGACAGTGTAACATTGAAAAGTGAACTTTCAGCAATTTATGAGCGCGATGACATGTGTGATGTAGGTGGTATTTTGCCACTTTTAGTGTTCATAGCAAACAACCTAAAAAAGGTTTTGACGGAAACATACAAACTGTTGGATATTATTTGTACAACGCTCATGTCGACAGCAGAATGTGAACGATGTTTTTCCACCCTCAAACGCATTAAAAATTTTCTGAGAAGCACAATCTTAGAAGATCGACTGAACGCATTGGCGGTCCTATCAATACAAAAGAAGTTCGTCCAGTCTATCCCGGATTTTGACAACAAAGTCATAGACGTCTTTTCCAGCATGAAAAATAGGAGAATGGATTTTATGTACAAAAAATAGGTAAGTTTTTTCTTGTGTCCACCCTCTTTCTTAACTCACGAGCCGCCACTGGGTTTGCCTAAATATTTCCCAATTCAATTGCTTAATGAGTTGCACAGTGCGAACCGCCGCGTGCGGTTGGGCGTTATCGTGTAAAAGCACGACTCTAGAGGGTAGCAATCCTCTGCTTTTGCTCTGAATCGCCTGTCCGACCTATCCGTGAAATCAACCAACAATACACAACAATTCGTGTCCCCTGTTGCTTAAATTTTTTGACTTTGGGGAACTCGTATGTTTCCACTGCATTAATTGTTGCTTGGTTTCAACATTTGTATGTGAAGTCTCGTCGCCACTTACAATATGATGCCTAATGCACTAAACTAACTACGCCCTTCATTTGGCTAGAATATTTAAGTAATCTGTAGTTTTTTAATAAGCCTCGTACATGCTTATTATTTTAATGTATTAATGTAGTCTGCAATGTTATTAAACTCAAGTTTGCAATTAATATCCTATTAATTTAAATGAGACAGGAGGAAGTAGAAATGCAAAAAAGTTAATATTAGATTTTCTATTTCCACTTTACTGAATTACCGTATCCACCAGTTGAGCCACTCTTAGTTTGGAGTTTGTTTAAAACTAATATGTGTTTCAGAAAAAAATATTTTTTAAACACTAAATAGTTTGGCCCTAGGTAGCTGCGGATTCCAGAATGTTTATCTACATTGTGAAAACTTTCTCGAAAGTTTACCCTACACGTATTCAGTGAACATTGTTACGTTCGTTTGATTTTGCCGCTTCTTGCGGATTAAAGTCTTATTATTTAGCTGCTCCGTAGCCGATTACTATCTTATTATTTCCCGAACACAGTTTAGTGGACCAGTTTTTGTTTTGCTGGAAATTTTTTGCCCTTAATGGAGCCGTACGTGTTAAATTTGTTCTAGAATTATTGCAACATATATCGTAATATGGTGAAATACTTTCACCTGCTGCATATTTGCCATTAGCGTTTTTTTTCTCTTTTCGACCCGGTTGATTGCTAAGACCTCAGCGCCGACGACAAGAACTGAGGGCAGTTTGGGTTTCGATGGGTGTCCATTGTGTGAATTTTCGTATCGCTGTTATCACCGTGGGGTGAACAGAACCATCGACAAGTGTCGGATTTAAGAAATACGCTGGATTTAACACTTGAAAGGCAATTAATTGCGAGTTTGATTATCGCCCTTGGCGGATTAATATTGAACCCCTTTCCTGACCCCCTGGAAGTGCTGCTGCTGCCACAAACTCAAAGCGACCTCGTGGCTTCGATTGTTTTCCAAGGAACACTCCAAATTGTGCCTCTCTCTACTCTCTACCTGAAGAAAACTAAGGTAAAAATTGTTAATTGTGCTGTTGTGAAAACCTGTTCCGAGATTCATTTTATTGGTTTAAAGTGCTGAACCCTTTTCTTGATGTGATACAAAGCGACCTTCAGTCACCAATTGCCATTAGTTGTTAATCGTAAAGTGTAATTAATTTCTGTAAACTCGAACGTCTGATCTGTGTGTTTAGTAAAGTAAATATCGTAAGCCAGTGGCGGCGAGCTCCTTTCGTTTGGACGTCCCAACTTCCCTTTTGTTCAACTACAGTTATTACGGTTTTGATTGTGTTTTTTTTGTACTATGTGTGTTACCAATTTCAAGCAATAGAGTTATATTTGTTTCGCCATATCTTTTATTTCTGTTTATTGTGCATGAATTTTGTAAGCATTATATACAGGAGGAGGCACAATAAAGGTGAGTTCGATCTCCCGTAAGCTGCTGTTCTGGGTATTCTACAAATTCTGTCTGATTGCTCGTTCAATGTCATTGACAGCCTTTTCGTCCCACTGCTGGGCATCGATCTCTTCTCTGCTACGTGTTCCTCCTCAGCGCTAAAGTAGAAACACGGGGGGACCTACAGTTTAACGTCGAATCTGAACGATAGACATTCCAGAGAAGGTTTTTAGCATTAAGATTCCACGGCTGCAAGCCGGATTGGGAAATTGTTGTGGTGGGTTGCAGACAAGATTTTTATAAATCTGCATAGTACTACTCGGGTTTCGAACCCAAGCCAATATCGACGTTTTACTCAGAAAGCGAGCGCTCTACCAATTGAGTTACCACCACACTGTTTCAATGTACTATTCTATATTCCTGTGATTGTGGTTTTAGTGGAACCAGGGGTGGCTTTATCTGGCAAAATTGTTCACGGCATAAAAGAAGAAAAATTACTGCTTAAAAAAGGAGTTTGTGGACTTCTTTGCACAAGTTTACCAGCAACGAGGTGCTTTAGAGGATATATAGGATGCAATTTTAGCAACTTGTCCAATGTTTGGCTGTAGTATTGCTTCCTGCAAGTCTGCATTTTCGTATTTAAATGAATCAACAGACTCCCAAGGAGGATGTCCATGAAACATCAGCCGCAAACCAATTTGGTACATTTGACATTTGAAGACAAATATACCACAAATATTCTTCTTCGCGTGCTTATTCGTTGCGGATGTTTGCGATCAATATGGCGTTTTGGATTTTACTGACAGCTGCTCGGAAGAGTCCTGTGGTTGTTATGGAGAACCAAGATCTTACGTTCTTGAGCCACGAAATGCATTTTTGACCAGGTCTTCTTTTTCCTACTATTTTGAGTAGGAACTATTGGCCTTCCAGCTCTATCTCTAGGAGTAACGCTCCCTGTATCTCGGAATATATCAACGCATCTTCGCGCTGTAGCGCCCCTCGTTCCTCATATGCCCTAGATACTGCAACTTTCTACTTTTAATGGTATTAATAATTTCTGTTGTTTTATTTATTAAATCTTTGTAGAACTTCTACGTTCGTCACATGGTCAATCCAAGCAATTCTTAATAAACGTCTATCTATACAGTCACATCTCGAAGGCCTCCAGTTTCTTCATTGAAGCCTCAGTGAGCGTCCAGGACTCCTCCATACAACAAAACAGAAAACATATAACATCTTAGTAGTCTTATTTTTGTATTGATATTTAGATATACGTACTTCTGGCCTTTTCTATCCTACATTTGAATTCTATAGAGTGATCCCATTGATCATTGATTGAGGTACCTAGGTAAGTTATAGATGTTACTCTTTCGATTTGTTGTCTGTTTATTATTAAGGGTTCAGGAGGAATAATGTTCTTACTTATAACCATATATTTGGTTTTCTTGGTGTCAATTGTAATCCATATCGCTGACTGGTTGTCGCAATGTTTGACATAATATCTTGTAATCCTTGGAAGCTGTCCGCGAATATGACTGTATCATCTGCGTACCTTATATTATTCAGTTTTTCTCCGTTTATTGAAATGCCTTCTTTTGTATCTCGCAAAGCTTCCTTAAATATTTGCTCTGAGTAGATGTTGAACAACCAGGGCGACAGGACACAACCCTGTCTCACCCCACGCTTTATTTCTACTGCGTCTGATAGATATCCTCCGATTTAGATGTTTGCGGATTGATTCCAATATAAATTAATTGTGATTCGGAGATCTTTGTCATCTATTACAATGCCTTCAAGTATACGTATGAGTCTGTCATGCTTAACGCTACCGAATGCCTTATGATAGTCTATAAAACAAGTGTAGATGACGGTGTTAACATCTCTGCATCGTTGAAATAATACTTGTACCTAGAGCGTTGCGAAATGCGAATTGGGTTTGGCTCAATTGTTCTTTGTAAAGTCTGAATATACGTCTTACGAATTATCTTCAAAAATAATTTGAGGAAGTGACTCATGAGGCTAATCGTGCGATAGTCGGTACAGTAATTGGCACTAGTTTTCTTTGGTAGGGCAATAAATGTCGATTTAAGCCATTCTTTGGGTATTTGTTCGGAGTCGTAGATATGATAATTAGCGTTAATTACATTAAATATTGAACATACTTTAATAATTGGAGACCTTTTCTTATGATTAACTCTGGAATTGGGAATATGAAAAAGTATACGACTTCTAGATCGGTAAGCTGGTACATAGAAAGAAAGAAATTTGCGCTAGCAATTAATTCATATTTAATAATTTGTACAGAAACATGTTGTACAGCATAATCCGTCTCTTATCTCTCTTATCTTCAAAAAGGCATTTAATGTAATTTTTCCATGTCTCTAATCTCATTTTTTTGTCGACAGTTACACTTCCTGCATCATCTTTCAAATATCCTATTATTTTGTGTTTATATAATCCTGCAGCTTCTTTGATTTTTTTGTGCAAGTTAAAATTATCGTGTCATCGTCAATATTGTTTACTAAAGGGTTTTTCGTTTAAATGTAAGATGTATTTATGTCAATTTACTTAGGTTATAGCCACCCAGGGCTGGAGTCATGGATAGGCTAATTAGGCTGAAGCCCACGGTGGAAACATTGTTAGGGATTGCAAATGTGAGCACACATATTTCTTTAATTTAAATTTTGGGTGTAAAAACAAAAGAACTTACACACATTATCTCGAGTTATTAGTATTTTAATGTAATTAATTTAGGTATTGGTAATAAAATTCTATTTGTTGTTTTTTTTTGTAATTTTGTAGTACCAAAAAAAAACTATTGCTACATGTTCTAAGATTCCTTACTTATTTGTGAAAATTGTTATGGTTGTTGCAAATCCCTGTTATAGTCAATTTTTACAAAGCATTGACCTTATCCTAACGGCAGCAAATCTAAAATTGGCTGATATTTATTATAGTTTAGTATACTTCTAAAATAATAATTAATTGAATTCATCCTCTTTATGAGCCTCAAGGTGTCTGTTATTACGTATTTTTCCATTAACAGTATTCAACATTTAAACCTGAGCGGATTCGTACTTTTCAATGAAATGTTTATGTTTTACTATCTTTTCATGTATTTTCTGCTGTGGAGGTTGATTAATTACGAAAGATATGGGCAATTTGCATGTGTGTCCGCTTAGCAATTGTGCGATTTTTGTCCTTCGGATTTAATTTTAAACTGTACGTCTCCCGTGTTTCTACCTTAGGGCTGAGGAGAAGCACGTGGTATAGAAGAGGCCGGTGCGCAGGAGGGGGACGAAAAGGCCAACTATACATTAGGTACACTTATAATCCCAGAGATATTACACATTAATTTGTATTAATTTTAAATTTAATTTCGTAATCGGATCCATAAAACAACGTCTATACCTACGAGTATTTAAACTAAACAGATTAGATTGAACTAATATAAATTAAATACTAGAAATGTAGAATACACCTATTACACTTATTCTTAAAATAATTATATTTGGGGCATTAAAAATTCCTGGTTTATTTATCTACATCTTTGTTCCGTAAAACCAGTTTAAAATGTACTGCCAAGATTACTGCCTTGGATTTCTAAGTTTGTTTAAGATATTTATGAAGATGTTTTACTGGCTTTGTTAGACAAATAAAGTAGATATAATCTGTGGTATTGATAAATACTTAAAGTAAAACGTGAGTTTCATTTATATTTGAGTGTCGCATCAAGTATTTGTTAACGTTTATGTTTTAAAAGTTCAATTCTGCTTAGAAATTAATCTGATTTAATCATATCTAAGTGTTATAATAACGATAAGAGAAGAAAAAACAGATCTCGAACTTTTTTGATATATGTGGACTTAATTTAGCGAATGATTTCACTTTATTACAAACTACCATCCTTTCAGAATACCTATCTAATTTTATTACAGCCATAATAATGCCAAGACTCAGTTGCCAATTTATTTTTCCGTATATTATACGTATTGTTTTTTACATTGGCTGCTGTTTGCTTTCCAGTGTTCAGGTAGGCTCTTCTTCTTCTTCGAGTGTTTTTATCTCTTAAAAGACCCAGCGAACTTCTCTCATACAGCTGTTTTATGCGTATAAAATGTCACAAACGGAGAGGACCTACAGCTTAACGTGGGCTCCAAATCATAGGAAGTGTAAATACTTCTATTACAGAAAATATTATGGGCGGAATACCTCGCTGGTTTGTGGGTTTGAAAGGGAAAGGAATATAATGGTTTTTTGACGTAAAAGTAACACGTAATTTTGTATTGGCAGGCTGCTTTAGGATCTTCTTAACAGCGACACCTATCGAACTTAACTAGCGACACGTTAACAAACAGTAGTGCCATCTTTAAGCTGTCATAGTTGTTTTACTATTTTATAGGCTGCTGCAGGGTAACATAATTTTGTGGAATCTTGGGTCGTATTAGCTACAGACCATCTTAAAAATAGCATTTATTTACTACACCCGTTTGTGTCACGTGCCCTGTATTTCGTTCGTTGTTGCCCGTCTTTTTCAGGACTAATCTAGGCGTTTCGCGGTTCATAAGATGTTAAAAGTGCTCTACTAACTATCGGTCACCTTTTGTTTTGGAAAGTAATACGTCAAGATACATCCCAGTATATATTTTTAGAAAGTTCTTCATATTTGTTTGTGATGAACTACGTTTTTAAAATATTTAATGTACAACTTTGAAATACCTTACATATACATGGTGTCCACAAATACACCCTTGATTTTGGGAGTTGATTCAGGGGATCCGGTTATTTATAAAAAACAAAAATAAATCATTTCAATTAAACTTTTTTAAGAACGAATAATATTAGCAAGAAAGTTATTTTCCACATCTGTTGTCACAAAATGTGTTCAAATACGTTACCTCCTAGTTCAAGGCAAACATTCGCACGGTTTATCATGGAAGTACGAACCCTTTGTAGCATATTATCGTTCATTGACGCCACAGCAGCCTGAACACGAGCTATGACACCTTTAGGATTCACAACAGCTTCGCGGTAAACGTTTTCTTTCAAATGGCCCCACAAAAATACATTGAACGGATTCAGATCCGGTGATCTAGAAGGCCTTGGTATGGGTCCACGTCTCAAGAAAATTTTCATTCAGGAAATTTCTCACTTGTATTCAATATTGTGATGGTGCACCATCGTGTTCATTATCATCATCTGCGTCACGGGTTAGTCCTTGTAGGACTGTTCCGTCTCCACATATTTTATAAAATTTAATAATTGGTCTTTTCTTTGGTCGACCTATTCGCTTGTTGCCTCTTGGTTTGTAATTGGCTATAATTTTAGGAATGCGGTTTTCTTCCATACGTTGAATGTGTTGAGACCAGTTGGTGCGGTATTCTTTGATTTTGTCAGGTAGTTTAAAAATATTTGATTCTTCTCGAATGTCGTCGCTTCGTTTGTGGTCCATCAAAGTATATCCCGCTACCGGTCTTAAAAATTTCATTTGGCTAGTTTCTATTGACCTCATCTGTTCAGCTGTTAGTGTACAGGTCTGTAGAACTGGGACTGCCATTGTTTTATACAGCTTCATCATAGTGTTTCTACTGACCCTTTTTGCTAGATGTCTTCTGATTGTGCCGCCCATATATTGAAACTCCTGTATTTTGTTAATAGGGTCGTTATTTTTTATAGAGATAGCGCATCCAAGGTAGTTAAAGAGGTGGACTTGTTCAATTATTACATTATTGATGACTAATTTTACTGGCTTTCGCCTTGGAACCCAGGGATTTCGTTTTGGCTGTAGATATCTTAAGGTTATGTTGTAACGCTGTTTTTCTAGTAGATTAACTGCTATTTGCAAGTTGTTTTCATTGTCTGTTATAACTAGTTGATCATCTGCAAACAGTATTGTATCTAAGTGCTTGTTGTTAACACGGAAATGTCGAGGTAGTGTTTCTTTCCATTTATTTATTATAGTATAATATACTGCATACTGTATTATATAGGGTCGCTAAAATTATGGAAACGGTCAAATATCTTGGAAACGGTTTATCGGAATTCTTTAAGATTAAGACACAAGACTATAAGCAGTTAAGTTCTACTATCTGTAATTTTTACAACTTTATATTATCATTTGTTTTTGAAATCCAAGGCTAACTTGATTTTTGTTAGGTAGCACTAGGGGTCAATTTCGCCATTTTTGAAACCACCATTTTTTTCTGAATTCATTAATGTAGTACATGCGTATTTTATCTTTTAAATGTCCTTCTCTCATCCTTCCTCTCCACTCTTCTCTGTTGTTTCATTCTCCCTCTTGAAGTCCTCGATTTTCCATTGCTTCGTCTACTTCGTTGCGCCATGATCTCCTTGGCCTTCCTGTTTTTCGTCTTTCCAATAGGACTCCATTCTGTCATGTTTTTTATCCATCTATGTTCTTCCGCCCTTCTAAAGTGTCCGTACTATAACAACCGTTTTTCTTCTATATATGTGTTGGGATCTTTTTCCCTTCCCATTCTTCTCCGTATCTCCTCGTTCGGTACTCTATCCATTCTGGTTAGCCTGCAGCATCTCCTCCAAAACCCCATTTCCATTACTGATATCTTTCCCTTGTTTTTCTTGTTGGTAACCCATATTTCTGCCCCGTATGTCACTATACTCTGTGCCATTGTACTGTACATCCTGCATTTGGTGTTCTTAGTTATATCTCTGTCCCATAAGATTGAATTAAATTGCCTTATACATGTTCTAGTTAGCGCCAGGCTGCTTTTAATTTCCTCCTCTGTCGTTGCCTCTTTTGCCACTGTAAACCCCAAGTACTTAAATTTGCCTGTTCCTTTAATTTCTAAGTTTTCTTCTATTTCTAGATCTTTTATATTTTCTTCTACTATCGCTAGATATTCTGTTTTCCCAAAGTTAATTTCTAATCCGACCTTGGTATACTCTTCTTTGAGTTTTCGCATCATGTAACTCAGATCTTCCTCATCTTGTGCTATTACCACTTGGTCGTCTACGAAACTTGTTCGTAAGTTTCTTTCCAATTTTAACCACTGCTCTGTTGTTTTTATACATGTTTTTTACTGCGTTGAACAGTTTTTGGGGTATTTCGATTTTTGGCAAGGCCTTCTATAGTTCTTTTCGTGGTAGGGTATCATATGCTTCTCGTAAATCAATGAATGCCGTGTGTATTGGTCTGTTTTTTGCCTTCTTCTTCTCTGCTAATTGTTGTATTGTGTAAATGTGGTCAATGATTGATCTTTCTAAACCCTGTCTGTTCCTCGCTAATTCCTTCTTGTATCTGGTTTTCTATCTTGTTGCGTATTACTTTCCCATATATCGTTCCCATTGTTGCTATCACTCTTATACCTCTATAATTTTCGAATTTTTTTCGGTTTCCTTTCTTATAGATTGATGTTATGTATGATTGCTTCCTTGCCATGGGCATTTCTTGTCCATTAATAACTTCTTGGAACATTCTCTGCATAATTCGAAATAATTTGTTCGTACCGTATTTTATTAACTCCGGTGATACTTGATACTTCTATTGGAGCTTCTTCTGTTTCTCCCTCTTTTGGATTATTGTCCCATTCCTCCTATTCCGTTTCTATGAAACATTGTCTTTTTTCCGTAATAATGTAATGTTTTTTCTGTAATAATTCCTTATAGTATTTATATATAAGTTAAATAATATTGGGTAGAGTGGGCATCCCTGTCGGAGGCCTTAATTTATTTCTGTTAGTATTTCACTGCTATGGAAACCTTTGTCAATCTTGAATTTCGTTGTTACATATAAGTTCTGTATTGTCAGGTCTGACTCCACTCTGCTCTTCTGTTAACACTGTTTCGTATATTGGTCCGATCCTACGCTGTAAAATTTTAGCATAGATCTTGTAGCCGGCACTTAACAAACTTATGCCCCTATAGTTGTTGCAATTTGTTCTATCTCGTTTCTTAAACATCGGTATTACTACTGCGGTTTTCCATTCTTCTGGGGTATGTCCCGTTTTCTAGCATTGGTTATAAAACTGCACTAGTCTCTTGTCAAACGCTTCAGGTGCGTATTGTAATAGTTCTGTATTTATTCTGTCACATCCAGGCCATTTCTTACTTTTGTTGGTTTTTATTACTTCCATGTACTCTTCCATAGTGAGATAGTCGATGTATTCGTCATTTACTGCTATTCTTGGCGTTTCTTCACCGTTTTCATTTGTCCACAGTTGTTTGTAATAGTCAAACCATTGATTTTGGGATATTACGTCTAGGCGAACTGTATCTTTTTCTGTATTATTAATCTGTCTTATCAATTTAGATGCTATTTCTTGTCTTCCATGTAAATCGTTTTCCAGATCGTTCGCATATGTATTCCAAGCTGTTCTATTGAATCTTCTTGTTTCCATTTTCACTATAGCAGATGGTCTTTTGTATTCCATTCTCGATTCTGGTGTCCTTTACGAGAGGTGTTTTAAGTAGGCTTTCTTGTTTTCACTTATTAGTTTTTTTATTTCATCATTCCAGATTTTTAATTTTCTGGAGTTATAACGCTTGTTTCTTTCTCCTAGTGCTTAAAAGCTGTTTGTATTAGTATGTGCTTTATATTTTCCCATCCTATATTAATATTATTGCTTATTGTTGTCTCTTGTAATATCTTTTCTATTCGCCTTTGATATAGATAGCGGGTACCTTCGTCTTGCAGTAAATTTATTTTGATTCTTTACCTTTCTGGCTGTTTGCCCGTCGTCCTGCTTTTTTTCCATTTCGTTGATATGGCGATTTTTGAAATTAGTAAAAAATGATCGGATCCGATACCTGATCCTCTGTATATTCGAGTATCTTGTACAAGCGTTGTAGTTTTCTTGTTAGTTAGAACGTAGTCAATTATTGATTTAGACCCTATGCAAGATCAGGTATAGGTATTTATGAATATCTTTGTGACGAAAGAATGTGTTAGTTATGCGGAATTCATTATAAGTTGCAAAATGTATCAGTTTTCTGCCATTGTGGCTTCGTCATTGTTACCAATCACATCTGCTATTGGCGTATCCCCTACCCTTGCATTTAGGTCTCCAGCAATTATAATATAATCGTTTTTATTTATCTTGTCGAAAGTATTCTGGAGTATTTCGTAAAACAGTTCTGTTTCTTCGTTTCTTCTGCAATTATTGTCATGTAATTTCTTTCGGTCTTTATCCGAAGCTGTAGTATTCTTTCGCTTATAAAGTTATACGAGGTCGGACAAATATATAACGCGATTGATCAAATACAAAGCATGTGAGGTAGCCATAGGTGAAAATATCTCTAGCGTCCTTCGCAGTAATCTCCCTCGACTTCTATGCACCGTTGACATCGACGATACAAGTCGCGGAAAGCCTGCTTAAACTTGTCGCGAGGAAGTGCGTTTAGTTCGGCGGTAACATTCCGTTGAATATCTTCCACGTCGTCAAAGCTCCTTTCCTTGAGGGTCAATTTTAGCTGAGGAAACAGCATGAAGTCCGCTGGAGACAGATCCGGCGAATAGGGAGGATATTCTAAGACTGGGACATTTCTTGTCGCCAAAAACGTCTTCACAATCAAGGCAGAATGCATAGGGGCATTGTCGTGTAAAAGGTAGTACAGGCTAGTGACGGTGACACCCGGTGGCACAAATTCTTTGTAAATGATGCCTTGACTGTCGAAGAAAGTGATCAGCATGGTCTTCACTTTCGATTTTAGGAGACGGAATTTCTTTGGCCTGGGAGACGTCTTCGATCGCCATTCCATGCTTTGTCTCTTGCTTTCTGGATCGTACTGGAAGCACCACGACTCGCCACCAGTAACAATTGAATCCAGAAAATTTGGCTCACTGTTGGCTGTTGCAATGAAGTCGCGGGGGGTGTCCAGTCGATGCGCTTTTTGCTCAGCGGTCAAATTGTTCGGGACAAATTTGGCACAGGCCTTCCTTTTCTTCAAATCCTTCGCCAAAATGGTTCTAATGGTTTCACGGCTAATACTCAGCTCCTGCTGCATCATTCTCAGTGTCAGTCATCGATCAGCCGCCAAGAGTTGTCGGACTTTTTCGATCGTCGGCTTCTGATCATCGTAAAGTTCCTGCCGACCTTCACGAAATCTGGCAAACCACTCGAAAACGCGAGTACGAGACATGGCCTCATCGCCGTACACAGTTGCCGTTTCCTCCAATTTGAAACAAAACTTAATGTTCGCTCTCTGCTACATGTTTGACTTGTGTCACATGTGAGAGCTGCAGTAACTTGTTCATTGGCATGCACAGCCAACCACGCAAGTTCTGACAGGATGCCATTTTAGCTATGTGTAGACGAAAGTTCCAGCTACAATTAGGTTATGATTTGGAAACAGTCAGTTTCTTATAGCGTCCGCAGTAGTGCCAATCCCGTTTCATATTTGTCCGACTTCGTAGCTATGTATTTTTTGTTTCAGATCTTTTTTAATAAGAATAGTTGTACCCGCTGCTGTTCTTTTTTGTGGTTCGACACCGCTGTAATATATGAGATAATTATTAAGTTCTTTGGAGCCTCTGCGTTTCTTTTTTGTTTCAGGTATAGCAGCCAAATCCACTTTTCGATCATTTAATTCGCTGTCTAGCTCATTTTCTTTATTACTCAGTCCTCTTGGGTTCCAAACTGCTATATTCATTATTTTCGATATCCCTAATCGTTTGTTCCTTTTTCGCGTTTTAGTCGTTGTATGAGAATCAGTCCGACTATCTAATATATGGAGATTACGAGTAACTTTAATTTCCTTTATGGTCCATCATGTTGGAACCAACAATTTATTCTAATTGCTAATGGAACTTCATCGACCAATGGCAGTGGTATATTTTCATTAAGAAATGGAAGGTACAAGGCTGAATTAAGTCGGTTAGGTAGAATGTGTGGACCAATTCCACTATTATTTAATAACCCCAAATGTTAATTGACCATCGTCTTTGATAAGATCTTTTTGGCAATAAGTGAGGGTTCTCATCCCTCCATCCATTCAGGCGATGACTATTTATGATACTCCTTTCAATAAATGTGTCCCCGCATATACCCTAGCCTCACCACTGGCATTGTCTTTACACGCATCTAATATTTTCAACATATAGATATAATCTGTGTTACAATAGTATCGTTTTATTTTAAACACATAAAGCAGAAGGGAATGAAAACAATGATACTTGTCAATATGATAGAATGATTAATACATTTTTAACATCGTCATAGTTACCCAATTGAATTATTTTACACGACTAATTGGACCGACCGTGCGATAAAACTTATTATTTACTTGTTTATCAGTAACTCGATAACGAAGGACACTCTTAATTTTCCAATTGTTTTAGCCCTCCGAATCAAATACCAACCAGTGCGGTGTTAATTTTGAGACACCCTGTGTATATCAGTGAATAAACAGCCCACGTTCTTTTTCACAAGGAAGTTTACGGTAATACCATTAGAAAATGTTTGTGTGGTTGCATATTCTCAAATATAAACCTTGTATAATGTAAACATAGTAAGAGTGTGACGTCATAGAATATCATGATAGCACGCGCCCGGCCTTGGTAATTTGTTCACAGCGTCAATAAATTAGCCTCGTAAACGTGCATCTTTTTTGAAATTGAAAAAAAATGCGCCATTTTTTTACAATGAGCTTTGATTTTGGAAAAACGTGTGCAAAATTTAAAAAAAAACACTAACATACCTAGAATAAGAAAAACCTCGTTACTTACGTTTCTTCACTGTTGCGTGTTTCAAATAGTTCCTCATTACTCTTCTTTACCACTAGTTCAATCCACTTCACTTGTTTAATTTCCGGATTTAGCGTAGATCTCAATCGCTCTTTCGTCGATTTTTTCATAGATTGTTGTTTGTTGGTTTGTTTAGCTTGACTGTGTTTCATTTTTGGTGCGGTTTTGGTAGGGTTTTCTTCCTTTTCTTGTATTTCTGTACTTTTAGGCAGTATTGTTCTGAAAGTTGTTGTCATAGTCTCAATTTTGCTTGGTTGTAGTACAAAAGAAGGTTTGGGACTTGGAACGTGGTCAGAGAGAGGGCTTGGGGTGTCGCTTTGAAAACCCGAATCGTATGAAATTCGCCTTACTGAAGGTTTTATAATTACTGGGTACGTTTGGAATTCAAGGGGTTCACTGATGGGGTAACTTGTGTAAGTAGGACTGATGTTGGTAATATTAGGTTGCGTTTCCTGTAGACTGCCTTGTTGTGCTGTTTCGTTTTGCTCAATTTTGTCAAGCTCTTGGAGAGAATGTTCTATAAATTCTGTACTGTATGCTAATTGTAGTATACATGTGTCACAGTCAAGCAAATGGCATTCAGTGCACGATGTTTGAAAATTGTTGGCTTCTAAATAGTTATATGGTACAGATGAATCATAAGTGCTGTCAGAGTTTTGTTCCGAGATGTTTGTTATAGAAAAGGCAGTTCCACCGCAGTTGTGACGTGTATACACATTTTCTGTTACCTAAATAATTATTTATATTAGTATCTCATAGGTATGGAGTGTTACTTACACATAGCGAACCTATTTCACTGAATTGAACTGAACTGAAGGTATAAGATTCATGTGAATAGTTAATTAAGTTAAAAGCAGAGTGGTGTTAAAAGTCCTGCATCACACAATCTTATAATTATTCCCAAGATGTTACAGAGAGTGGATGTGGCATTGCACACTATCGGCTATACAATTTTGTACTACCAATACAAAATACAAATGGTGTCCCAGGACACCAATCGGGCTTATAAACACTTGTGCTCTAATTAGGTTTAAATTTACAATTTTGTAATAAAGCTTTGTACATCTTGTGGCATATGAATGCTACAATTCTTTTAAGAAAAATCGCTTAAATACATTATTTTCCATACATGTTGCGACATTGCATTTTTAGGCTATCGCTTAAAGGCCTAAAATATGTAATACGAATAATTGTTATCATTATGTTTCTGTTGAATACAATAAACTTTAGATATATTGTGTGAAAATATAGTTTAAGTTGGTAACCGTTAGGTTGGTAGTAAGAAAGCGGCAATTTATTAAAAAAAAAAGGTTAGTATAAGGAAGTATAGGGAAAAGACAAGCTGTAACAAATAAATGTATTTTTTTATGCTAATAAATACAAATCTGGTGTCGAGATTATATCATAATTTAACACTTCCCTTCAGAATAAGGTTTTTTCTTTAATAATCTACCAATTTTAATAAAGGTAAATTTCGTTTTGCAATGCTATGCGTTATGTGCTGATGCGCCATCAGTAGCAGGAGAGTAGTTTGTCGTACAAATGCGAATACAGTATTCATAGTTAAGCCGCAACCCACCTGGTCACCTCGTGGATGGGTGACCGAAAATCTACACTCACATGCTGCTGTCCTGGTACCTCGGAGAATACCGGAAGCAGCCGGTCTTCCATTGGTTAGTGCGCCACGTAACTAACTATCTCAAATACGGTTAAAATGGCAGGCGGGTGCAGTGTATCCTTCGGAGGCCCAGCAAACGTTTCCCATACGCACTTTTTTTTATCCGCGGCGTAACACCATTTTAGTGTGCTGTATGATATATACCTTCGGCGGTTGAATCAGTCTGTTTGCTTATTTATTTATACAAAGATACTGTTAGTATAAGTAATTACATCTGTAACGTTAGTTTAGTTTTGCCGCTTCAGATGAATTAAAATCTATTTTAAATGCCGCTCTTAAGTCGATTACTATTTCTAATATTCTTGAAGGATCATCTATGGGAGGCCACTCCCTCGAAACTTCCGAAAGGGAACGCTTGTCAAGCGTTGTTTAGTCTTTATCGCCGATCGAAAACAGTTCTTGGAATCCTTTGTTTGCAAAATGGCCCGGAAGTTCCACGTTTATAATTTTATTTTAGAATAATTACGTTTGTGTGATAGTTTTGCAGCAGGGGGAAGGGCAGTCAGCTTAAACTTCTGAAGGAGGACGCACGTGGTTTTGAGTCGGGGTTTTATGGCAGCGTTTCTGCTAAATTTAAGATCCTGTATCGTTTTCTTGCCTGGAGCAGAAGAATTCTCGACTTGTGTCGGATTAAAAATATTAGCAGAGTGTCAGCTTTTTGTAAAGACAATTCAGTGAAATTGTTTTCTCGATTTGTGTTGGATAAAAGCCTACAAACCCGTGCCTCCCTCCACTAAGCCGTTGCAAGTGATAAGTCCGTACAGTAGTGGAAATGTTGTTCCTGTAGTTCCCGTTTGTTTGTCGAAGAAAGTCTTGGCCCGTAACGTTGTCTCCATCGTGATCCAGCCTTTAGGGGCGTGCCTGCGATTTTTGTCTTCTTCTTCAGGACCTAAGAATACCTCAAATTGTGCCTTTCTCTACTTCCATTTGAAGAAAACTAAAGTAAAAATTGTTATTGTGTTATTGTGAAAACTTGTTCCGTGATTCATTTGACTTTTTTAAAGTGCTGAACCTTTTTCTTTTGCAACGCAAAGCGACCTTCCGTCGCCAATTGCTATTAGTTATTACTGGTAAAGTGTAAGTAATTTTTGTAAACTCGAACGTCACTGGCTGCGCAGATATGCGTGTTTCGTAAAGTAAATATCGCAAGCCAGTGGCGGCGAGTTTTTTTTTTGTTTGAACGTTCTAGCTTCCCTCTGTGTTTAACTACAATTATTACCGTTTTGGATGTTTTTCTTGTACTATGTGTGTTGCCAAGTTCCAGCAATAGGATTATATTTGTCTTAAAATTCACCATTTCTTTTATTTGGGTATATTTTATGGTGCCTGAACTTTGTAAGCTTTATATAGAGGAGGAAGCACAATAAAGGTGAGTCCGACTCCCGTAAGCAGCTGGATCCTCGGCCTGTATATCCATTCCCCTCCGCCAAGCGTCTCTGTCGTGAGCATCGTCTTTATTTAGGTTTCTGCTTCTCATTGCTGTCCTTACACCTTCCTTCCATGATTTACTTGGTTTCAAGTTTTAATAACCTTACGAAGTCCCTATGTGATTGATTGTTTAAATTAAAATGAATTTCAATAAAACTGCGAGATTTCCACGGGACACCACTGGCTGCGCAACCATTAGTCGGTGTCCCGAAGTAGCTTCACACGCATGCCGCAGCCACTTGTGACGTTCGGCCGCTTTATTGAAGGCACCCTGCATGCGCGACGTTTATTTAGCTTTCTGCAAACGCAGCATTAATCCGAGTCTTCACACTGTTAAGTGCAGGGAAAAGACAGGAGTCAGGCTCCAGCTCTCGACCTGAGTGTTAAGCAGATTTAAAATCACCCTCGGGTGTCCGAATCAGTGCAATTTACCAATAGGTAGTTACTTTCGCTTTCTGCGGTGCCATTCACGGTACGTCCGAAAAAGGGGAATATTCGGTTTCCCAAAAATTACGAAAATATCGCTTAAGCCTTAAAGTACCGATTTGGGAAATTTCGTCCTATGACGCAATATTGAAATATCTGTCAAAAGCAAGTGGTTTCGAGAGAAGCAACTGTGAATGCTACACCTAGGGACTGACTCAAGCTTTACGCCACTCTGAAGGGCCAATTTGTCATCGAAAAAGGTAAATTTTCAAAACCTTTTTTAGCCACGCTTCAGCTGTTCAATTTACTTTATCGACGGGGAGACCCCCTGGGACCACGCCGTTCATTGTGTAATCTTGTGAAATTAGTTTATGTTTTATATGTTTTATTCGAAGATTTTTTAGCAATATAAGAAAATAATACTGCGTGTACAAGGCCTTTTTGCATGATTTTTTTCACGTATTATTAACTTAAATTTAATTGTTTTGGGGTTGACCTGTGCGTGACCCCTTGTTTAATATTAAGATTGTTCGTTTAAAACTGTGTTTGTTCTTTCTTTCAGTAATGTTTATCTTTGTTCGTTACCAAATTATAATCATTTAATCATTTTGCATGTATTGTGGTCCGCCCTGTTTTAAAATTTAATTAAATACACTTTTTAAACACAACTCTGAAATCTTTGTTAAAAGTAATGTGAAGGATTTCACAGCTAAGAGTGATTGTTGCGCCCCTCTGTTTACGGGGCTATTAAATTCACACTTTTTTTATTAGGAATAATTGCGTGAAAAGGTAAGTTCCATCACGCACAATTATCGGATTGGCCGTTCAAAGTAACGTGGAGCTTGAGCAGTGCCGGATCTAGTGATATTCTCGTTGGCGCCCTCAATGATTACGATTTTATCCCGAATTTGATCAGATATAAGCGCGGTGTATTTTATACAAGGAACTCCCGTCCTCCTCTTCTGAGCTACGCTAGGGCATGCCGTCGTTTATGCGTCACAATTCCGTTTAAGCCCGTGGCACACTCCCTATAACATCCTTGAATTATTCAGAACCGCCATTTCGTTAATTATCTTAGATTATTAAGTTATAATTATTATATCAGCAATGTCACCGCTCACTATCTTCTTAAATTTTCAGAAAAGATTAGCGGATTCGCATAATCAGTTATCTATTCATTTATTCGTGTAAAAAAACTGAGATGATTAGTAAGTACTTGAGGTAACATTCGAATGGTATTATAAATATAAAATATCAATAATAGAATATCACTTAAAGACATTCACTCGTGTTTTTGAACTCCGTCAAAAACTGTAAAATGAGATTCCAATAGAAAAAGAAAGCGTATTTAACGGATCAAAAGCGGTTTGATATTTCTTTTACATGTTAAATGAAGCTGAAACTAGTGATGTAAACGGGTATGCTATCGCTGTGAGACAACGATAACTTCTTTGTCTTGTATTTAGAGGATGTAGAGTACAGAAAAAGCTACTGCATTCCCAGAAGCAAAGCCGTCATCGTTTGCTAGGAATGTTAAAGCTGGACTAAGGAGCAATGGCAGAATGTTGTATTTGGTCATGAATCAACTTTTATTTTTTTTTTTTAGTAGGTTTGCTAGTGGCAAGCCTATTATTTACATCTGATAGTGAAGCCACCGCTAGAGTACCTATCTTAAAATGTTTACTAAAGTAGAAAGGATTTGCTTTAAAAACATGATATGAAGATGGTTTAAGTACAGTAATTGACATGAATAGAACAAAGTACAACAAGGTATAACTCAAATCCCTAAAACGTATATTCATAGGCTTGCTCGTGTACAAGGTGTTTCGAGTACTTCAGTTCGAAGGCTTTTTCATTACGATAAATTCAAGGATTAAATATCACGTTTAATGCACAGAGACGATCTTGATCGGAGGCTTTAAATTTGCCAAACAATGTTAGATAAGATACGAGAAGGGGACATTCAAACGTTTGTTAAAATGATTTGGAGCGATGAAGCAAATTAAAAAATATATGCCCATATCATTAGGCACAACTGTATGCATGGGTATTCAACGAATTATAACATTGTTCTTGAAAGTAAGTTAAATGAACCTGGAGTTACTTTTTACAGTGGTATCTTATGACAGGCAGTCCTAAGACCATATTTTTAAAGGTATAGTCCATGCACGAAAGTACTTGGAAATGCTGACTACCTTTGTCGTTTAACGGTTGAACTACAATTTGAACTCTGTTTACTTTCAACATGATGGTGCTCCCCCACTCTACGCAAATACTGTACGTGCACGAGATTATGTTGTTGAAGTTTTGAATGATAACATTATTTGAAGGCGAGGGTCAGTAGATATGCCACATAGATCACCAGACTGCACACCAATACATTTGTTTTCAGGGCTCTGTGAAGTATAACGTCTATGACTGCGGAACCAACAACTGTTGAGGACATTGGACAAGTACTTTATAATGTAAATGTTACTTAATTACAATGCAGTATTAGTTCACCATTCGATTTATAGTGAATTTTGATCCACCCTGTATAACAACATCGAGGACGTGCTATTTTTTTCAAGGTCTGTTAATTTATTAATTTAATTGTCTCCATCATTATTTTATTGCCTGTCACTTTTTATGTCCTTCTTCCTGTCTCTCCCTCTCCCTTTCCCTTTCACCTTCTTGGCTCTTCCCAGAAACCCCGTATTCATTTCAAAAAACTAAAGATATCTAGTAATATATTTTTAACAGGCCAGTTTAGTAAAGTATTTAGTGGTTATGTTTAGTTCCCAAGGTGTAAATATGAAAAATGGTATCGCGCTGGGGTGCAGAAACGACACTCAGATATGTACAGGAGTGCATTTTTTTCTGGTGTAGAAGTGTTTATAGTTCCCATGCTATGGAGCCCACGTTAAGCTGTAGGTCCTCTACGTCTGTGGTACTTTAAAACGCATAACACACGTATATGAGAGAAGATCGTTACGCCTCGTAAGAGACAACACACTCAAAGAAGGCTAAAACATACTTTTAACTGATGAACGAACCTACTGCACGTTGCTCCATTTGCGACAATTAAACAATCTAACTAGATTGTGCGAATCGAACAGTCTACACACTTAAATGATCTTGAAAGACTGACAAACTTATGGGAATATAAATATAATATACCAGGAACTTATAACACCAATGCTGACTTATAGAATTGAAGCATGGACAGTAACACAGAATAATGCAGATAAACTGGGCGTGTTCGTTAAGTGCTAAGGAACATTTTAGGGCCGGTTAAGGAAGAAGAGACATGGAGAAAGAGGCGGAACCGTGAGCTTTACGAGAAGCATGAAGAAGCAGATTTGGTGACATACAAGCCTAGGGGAAGAAGGGTAGAAGAACAAATCCAGAAGGCAGAAAATCAGAGGGCGTCCAGGGAAGAGATGTGGAGAAGTAGTAGATGATAATGCACGAGCACTCCTAAGCACTAGAAACTAGAGAAGAGAGGAAATGGTCAGGGACAGATGGAAAGCAAAACTAAGGAAGGCCAAGGCCAGATATAGGCTGTATCGCCGCTACGTAAGTACGAGGATGGTTCATCATTTATTGTCCCTGATATAGAAGTAAATGACTTAGACATTTGAAACAACTTTATCTCTCAATAGTATTCCCTAATAGGTTAACATATTTAGTATAACAACGATGTAGAGCTTCAATGCCTTTAGAAAAAACTTTTTGTCCTGCATTTCAAACGACTCATTCACAGCATGGCCTCTTCATCGTTCGAAAAATGAATTCCTCTATTAACGTGGACACCAGGTGAAAGTAACCAGATCTGGCGAATATGGGGGTTGTGTTAAAATTTCAAATCCGACATTGTGGCTAGCAGCCATAGAAACACAGATCTTGTGAGCGGGGGCGTTGTCTTGATGGAACAGAACGCCGCGTTTGAATTTTCCACGCCTTTTTTACCTTATAGCCATACGAACTTTTGGTATGGGTTTTGAGTAGTAGTCTTCAGTTATTGTCCGACCACGTGGTAAATAATCAACAAGAAGATTTCCCCCAGAATCCCGAAACACTGTTGCCATTATCTTTTCAGCCGATGAAGTCACTCGGAACTTTCGTGGGAGCAGGGAACTACGACGCCGTCATTCCATTCCGTTTTGACTCTGAGTCAAAGTGATGAACCCAGGTTTCCTTGTCCATTAATCTCAAATTGCGCGCAGCAGTGAGAAATCTGGCCCTGACTCATTTTTTCGTTTCTCAACGCTTCCAACGGAAAAGCCGCATGAGTCAGTAATATATTTGAAGGTAATATTGCGATCACTCCGTAGCATATCATAGAACAAATCAATATTTTCTTGAGTGGCATCAGTTTTTGAT